>CAHIKZ030004834.1:205000-290000 GCA_903632075.3 Acanthosepion pharaonis
TTTAACTATTAGACTTTATGTCTCCCTATGCGGCCGAAGATTTTTATTTTATTAGTGCAACACAAATAGTGGTGGTTTCATATATCAGTAGATGAAGTCACGGCTTCAATGAGAACCTCGATCTCTGGAGATTAAAGTGATACTTCATTTGATTATACTACAATCGACTTTTGGATTGTAGCAACATAATGTAACAAAGGAAATATCAGGCTAACGTCGTAACATCTATCGATAAAAGCAGCTACTGATTAACTGTGAAATATAATGTTAATAAAAGCCTCCGAAGTTATTTTCCTTGACCATCTGCGATTACATTGCAAATGGATGTCATAGCGAAAGAAATATGTCAGAAATTAAAAAGTTAAACGAAATGACCTGGCGAAGTATATCTTTTCTCTCCATTGAATAAAGATTTTTCTTATTTTACTTTTATGATAATCCTTATTTTTAATAATCCTTATCTTCTTTCATGATATTCTTTATGTATAATAAGTTGCTTCTGCATGAATTTCGGGTATAAGGAATTATCATTATTTACACTATTTACATGCAGACTATTATCCTCATCTTTGTTGTTATCACAACATTTTGACCGTTGACCCCCCCCCCAGCCTTCATCACTTTTATGTCGTTCCGGGTAACCTACAGGGAATTCCGAACTGAACCCTCTATTTAATCTACAGGACCAGACTGTTCTCGTTTCTCTGTCCATGTCTAGGGGAGATAACTCATCTTGTACTTATTTTTAGTACTGGTCAGTTATTACTCGCCATGTGTCCATTGAGTCCAAGTACACACTGCCCAGCCCGGGGATTGAACTCACAATCACTATATCAACAAATTCATGAAACAAGGCTTTAATCTACTAGTTTGTGAATTAAATAAAGGGTTCAGTTCTGATTTCCCGATAGTTTACACGGATCAATCTACACCTGATGAAGAACAGAAGCTACATCGACCTAAATGCTCTGATATTTCATTATTAATACTTAGTTTTATTACTAGTTTTATTCCATCTTATTACTGGAGATATTGTGATAATGGATTTTCACAATTTATAAATTATTACTAATTTTATCATATATTATTATTAGCACATTATTATTATTTGATCAGATCTTTTGATCACATATGTTTGTCGCATATTATTATCACATTATTATTGTTTTATCGCATATTTTTATCACATCATCATTATTTTATCATATATTTTTATCACATATTATTATTTTATGATTATTCATCATTTTTATTACATATTATTATATTAGAATTTTATCAAATATTATTATCACATTATTATTTTATTATTTTATCACATTATTTTATTACATTATTTTATTATTATCACATTATTAATTTTTATCAAATTTATTATTTTAGCATATTATCACATTATTATTTTGTACATATTTTTATTACATTATTATTATTTTATAACATTATTATTATCATTATTATTATCTTATCACATATTATTATCACATTATTAATATTTTGTTACATATTATTATCAAATTATTACTATTTTATCACATACTATGACATTATTATTTTATCACATATCACTTTATTATCATATCACGTATTTTTTATCACATATTATTATCACATTATTATTATTTTATCACATTTTCTTAAAGTATGGACTGCTAGAGAAAATAATGTGAAATCATAAATAATTAATTAAAAACAACGTTTACTCCACATTAAGATGAGATATTATTCTCAATTTAATTCGATGAGTCTTCTCTTCCAGGCGGGCTCAAGTCTCGTTGGAAGAGAGCGTGTAATGATTTTCCCGCAGTTGGTTGCCATTTCTTTCGGTGGTAGACTAGATGCCAACCAAGGCAAGCAGAAGAGAGAAGAGATAGTTTCATACCTTTCCGAAGGATATTTGTGTGTTCCTTCCATATTTCATTGTTGAAAAGTAAAATCCAATCGAGCTGCTTCTTCCCACGAACCACTACCCTGCAGATTCGACCCCCGACGGGATGATTCTCCGGTCGCTACAATCTTAATATATTCAAGGCTAGATTTAATCGTTATCTCTCTCACCTATACACGCAAATGAACTCCTAACGTAATCCTCTACTTCGAGTGGCCCCCGAGCTTTTAAGGGTGACCCTGACTGTAAAAAAAAAAAATGTAATGAATTTGACTGGAATTCAAACACGGCTCCTTGATTTCTCATTCCGTGTCGATATCCATTACACTACACGCCATTCAAATAAATCGATATTTACACGAAATTTGAACTCGTATCTCTCATCTCGCGTTGTAGGTGGCGTTCATGAAAGTCTCGCTACCGAAGTGTTCTAGTCTCGTCTGAAGCTATTTCTAATTTCGCGTTGTTTGCTTCAGCAGTCGGATCTGCATATTTATTCAGAATGTAGCGATAAATTGTACCTACTTACCACACTAACTTCCTATTCGACAGACAGAGGGCGCTTCATTCGAAAGTCTATATATGGACACAAGGACAATAAAAACTGTTCTTATTTGACCGAGCAGACAGGCTTATAATAATTCCGATTCGTTAAAGAAGACATTCTTGGTTGCTTCTGGGAAAAAAAAAAAAGATTTAATCCCAGAGAGTTACATCTAAGGAGAATAGAGATGAATAAAAATATGAACGTGTCTCGAATTTGGTGAAAGAAACATTTAATTATAGAATATATATTTGAGTTATCTCGATTTTTCTGGTTTATTTTTGTAGGTGAAAGGAGAAAAAATGTCCTAAAATAAAAACATAAGTGTGGCGTTACTTCAGGTAAAACGTGAGTCAAATCGGAAACTTGTCACTTTTGGTGTCATCGAACATTTTCAGTAGTTGTACTCATCGTGGAGTCGAGTGTCTTTTTGTTGGTGCTAGCCAAAAGCCTGAAGGCAGTTGAAGACGGTCGGGGAATCGTCAGCATATATCTTCTGTAAGAAATACGCTGTGTTCTCCGAAGTAAATTTCAAAAGTAACTTCTAAGAGTAAAAACGTCACGAATGGTGAATGTTAAAATTACTAGTTCAATAAAAATGGGGGAATCTACGTAAAGAAAAACCTAACACCCATTGATTCGCCATGTAAGGTGAGAGAGTCTTATTATTTCAAAACAAGAAAAATCCTGAGACAAAGATGAAGAAATTTTCGCTCCGGATGTGTGTCTGTGTATGCGAACGAGTGATCGAGCGAGAGAGACAGAAAGAAAGAGATAGATAGATAGATAGATAGATAGATAGATAGATACACACACACACACACACACACACACACACACACACACACACACCCAGAGTGAGAGAGAGAGAGAGAGAGAGAGAGAGAGAGAGAGAGAGAGAGAGAGAGAGGCAGCATTGAACATTATTTTTCAGATACGAGAATTAAACATTCAGAAACTTTTATGTAGGTACCTCCAATAATTCGCTAAAAAAATAGTATAGCATGATGATAAATGTCCCCAAATTTAATAAAAACAGTTTTAACCTTAAAATGTTAAAGTTATTAAGAGGAAAGAACAAAGTATTTTTAATTATTAAAAAAAAAATCCTCCTTTCTAACACGTTCTAAATTTGGCTCAAAAATCTCGTTTTTTTTTCAACATTGTAAGACTTATGGTAATGGACATTTGTAGTGTAGCAGTTTCCAGTATAAAACCCATTAATTTGGAAATTCTTGCAAAAATCAAATAATTGTCTGATTTTAATGAAAATTTCAGAATTTATTAAAAAATGAATGAATTTATTTCTGAAATTTTTATTTTTAGAAAATCTTGGTAAAATTATTTTTTACATCTGTTACTACCCCCCATAACTTAATTTTATGAAATTATCTAGAATTTCAATTAGTTCGCAAATTGTTTTATATTACTTATAAGCAGGACTCCTTGGAGAAAATAAATCATTAATTTTTTTTTTCACATCTACCCCCAAATTTTTAAAAAATCTGCCTATATTATTTTTGTGCGACAAAATGTTATATTTTATTAGTATGATGTATCATAGGTGATATTATGGTTAAAAGATTACGTGTTTCAAGGCTTGTCCCCCTTAGAGAAAACTTGACATAAAGTTTTTTGGCTGCGAGCAATGCTTTTATTTCACTTCTGTGTTTCATCTTCCCCATGTTTCAACAGGCTTCTTCTTAAATCTTGAAGGGATGATTTCTAAAGTTTTTTTTTACTATTTCACTAAATATTTTAAATTTTTCTATATACTCTTTCTACTTTGTAGTGTGTATACTTTTCATAGTGTGTTTCATGCATAATTTGTTATATTTATAAGTTTTTTTACTTAGTTAAGAAAAATAATTTAATTTGATTTTAGTTTATTTAAAATTTCTTTTCCTTTTTGCGAGTTAAGTAAAATAGCGTTAACAATTCATAACCATCAAAGTAAAGCAATTACTAATAAAGAATATAAATATATTATCTCAGTTAGTTAAAAATTTAATAACTGAGAGTGAGTTAATAATTTAATTTTTAATTTAATAAACTGAGATAATATAATTAAAATTATTATATTATGTCGATTATCAATTTAAAAATTTAATAATTGATAGTGAGATAGTTATTAAATTATCACACTCTCAGTTATTAAATTAAAAATTAAACTGAGATAATAAAATTATCTCATCAATTTAAGCAATTAATAACTGAGATAATTTAATTATTAATATAGTAATAATTTTATTAATTATTATCTCAGTTATTAAATTAAAAATTTAATAACTTAATGTAATATAAATAATTGATAAAATTATTTATCATTACCTTAGTTATTAAATAATGAAATACCATTATACTGGTAACTCACTAATGTAAGAATTTTTTATAGTATTTTAAATTGTTATAAGAAAGAAAAAACACTAAAAAAAACCGTTCTTAGAATTCATAAAATTATGTCAATTCTTTGTGTCTAATGAATGTTTCCGTTTCTTTATAATTTTTTTTTTAGCTTTTATAAACTATCCAATGCATCTTCGGATTTCGGTGTCATTTGGCAGATATCTAAATTTAGGTATGGGCTTGATTTTTGGTATTTCCAATTCGTAGTTCACATACAAAATAAAAACGATCAGTTTTTACTCTATCAACACGTTTGTCATCCCTTCTACCCGGCCTGTCGTTCCCCCCCCCCTGCAAAGACCGCAAGAGCACCCAGGAGATGATAAGATCCCTTTACATGGTTTGTAATCAGAGAACAGCACGTCGGATACGATAACCAAGAAAAACTGTTTTGACCTGACAAATCTATGAATTACTATAAACATTCACTGATTCAAGTAAACACACGTGTTAGAAATATACAGAATGTGGTACACACGACATACTTATCATGTAGACTTGTGTATACAAGTCATTGACTTTTGAAGAACTTATATCAAATTTTTCTGGGAACGACACGCATTTCTTTCTTAAGGTTATCCAGCCTATCAGACGGTGACAAAATAAAATTAAAAAAAAAGATTCTCTCTCAGTCAATAAATCGTCTTGGTTCACGTAAAAATAATTTCAGCAACTAATTCCAAATTTACTTCTCTAAGATATATGCTTAGGCGATCATGTATCTTTCGTTACATGACTGACGAGTCAAATTTTTTTCCCGCAGTACGTTGCCATTTCTTTCTGCGGTAGACCAGTTGCCATTGGGATGAGAAGAGGATTCATATTAGCACGTAAGTGAATGTAATGAATTCGACTGGAATTCGAACTCGGCTCTCCAATTCCGTGCCTCCATATAAAGACAATGCAAATATCAGTCTTATTAGAAGAGGAAAAAAATAATTAAAAATAGTTTCATATTTTATTGAATTCTTTATTAGATGAAGCATTGTTTGATCTAAGTAAATGCGGAAAAAAAAACCCATCTACAATTAGGATGAAAGAGATAATGTCCCAAATGTATTAATGAATGCTTCATCTACGAAAATTCGGTCAACTTATGACTTTAATTTGATTTTCTTTTGAGTATTGTTATCATCATTGATTTTTAAAGATGTTATTATTTAGCGCGATGTTTCGCCAAAGTACTTTCCGTTAATTTGCAATGTAAGCACAGAAAGCCAGCGGTATTTAGAAGGTACCATTTTGATGTGAAATTGACTGGTTATTTCGAAAATGACATTAAAAAATTGCGCTTGATTACCGTTTAGAACTTCTTTCTCGTCGCGTACACAGAACGTCCGCCATCACTGGCTTTGTTTACATACGTTTGCCTCGAGTAATCCCGCGGAGCGGAAGCTTCACTTGTCTTAATTACTGCGCGAAGTTTGAAATAAATGCGCAAAATAATGCATGAAAAAGCGTAAAATCCGACAATAAAAATAAAATGAAATAAAAAATTACATGATTGAAAAGTGAAAGAAAAAAAAAAAAAAGGATTTTTTCGTTTTTTTTCAACAATGTTTTTTTTACGAGTCGTGAGAATTTCATGAATTTAAAGTTTCATAAATTACATTTTAGGGTGAGATTCCGTTTAGCTATAAGCAGATTTATTAAGGACAATAAAGAAAAAAATACCATTTATTTAAAAATCCATTTAAAAAATAAGCGCATTTTAAAATAACATCCGCAAAAATCGCGCAGTAATCAAAACCAGTAAGATACGAAAAGCTGTAAAAAGGCCGTTAACTAAGTAAGCTTCCGCGCATTACGACTAGAGGAAAACGTATATAAAAAACGCCAGTAATGGCGGCTGAACAATGCGAAAGATATCGAACTTACATTGACGATATATTGAAAACGGTAATCGAGTACAATGTTTTAATGTCATTTTCGAAATAACCAGGCAATTTCACACCAGAATGGTAAATTTTTATTACCCCTCTTTTGGGGCTCATACTGTAAATTAGCCGTACTTTTTCGCCATCTTAAGTACAAATAGGACACTTTCAAAATAATAGTTATATTTACGAGTAGCACATGGAGGGGGAGAGAGAGAGAGAGAGAGAGAGAGAGAGAGAGAGAGAGAGAGGAGAGAGGGAGAGGAGTGTGAGAGCTGGGAGAAAAGGGAAAGAGTAGAAGAGAGAGGGAAAATGATAAAGTGAGAAAGAATATAGATAAGGAGTAGAGAAGAGAGAGAATGGGAGAGAGGGAAGAAAAAGTGAGGAGGTAGAGAGAGAGAGAGAGAGAGAGAGAGAGAGAGAGTGGAGTGGGTGGAAAAGAGATAGAAATACACGGTGTATAGAGAATGAAGACTAAGTAGTAGTAGCAGAGAGATGCAGAAGAGAGGAGAAAAGAGAAAAGGAAAGAGAGTGCGTGGGTAGAAGAGATAGAGGAGTTGGATGAGTTATAGAGTGGGTAGTAGTAGGAGAATAGTAATAGAAGAATGAGAGGGTAGCAGTGAGAATAATGGAAATAGAAGAGCGAGAAAAGGGAGAGACGGTAAAGAATGATTGGGAAATAAGAAAGAGAATGAGAAGGAGAAAGCGACGGTGGATGATAAGGTAGTGGGAGAAAGAAAGTAATAGAGAGAGTATTGAAAAGCAGGAAAGAAAAGAAGGGAAAAAATAAGAGTAAAGATGGAAGAGAAAGAAAGAGAGTGGATAGAGAGAGAAAACAGAATGGAATTCCATCGATCGTCGCAGAATTTTTTGCCTTCTTTTACACGACAAACTAATTTTTCTGTAATAATTTTGCCAACAAAATATCAATATTTCTGTATAATTAGGCTTTCCAATTATTAATTAAAACGAAAACAAAAAAAAAAAAACAGAAAGAACAAAGGAAACAGCATTTTTTACAGAGTTATTAATTCTAATATTTACTTTTTTTTTTTGGAGAATTTGTCGAATTTTAGAAAAAGTTATCGAGTTTTGTTTGAAATGAGTGAGAAACTTTAGCCACATTTAAAGGAACATCACCAAGACAAATTTCTTTTTCGAAATTTCGACTTATAACTTTGAAAAAAAAAATCGTGAAAATCTCCTTTTTTTGGTTGGGGTAATTTAAGGGAATCTACAAAGTGTTATAAACCTCAGGTTATATCTACAACACGCACACACGTACATACACACACACGTCCAGACACACATATACACACATATATATTGTTAAACATTTGCTATATTCATGGTGGAAGGGTGCCTAATATCAGCCATAGAGATTATGTACAATGTAAACAGAGGAATCAACAATGCATAATGACAAGTAATTTCACACCTTAAGCAAAGATCAGATCATTCATCATAAGACAACTGATGTGTATCCTATATATATATATATATATATATATATATATATATATATATATATATATATATATGAAGAAATATAGTCTTAACATATATTTATATATGGGATAAAGTACTCAATATCAGAGATAGAGCATGTGTCAATATAAAAGTGATCTTCCGAGCAACGCCGGGGTATCTACACTAGTCTGTATATATATATATATATATATATATATATATATATATATATATATATATATATATATATATATATACAGCCAAGTAATGCCCAATATTTATAAGAGATACATTTCAATTTCAGATCTCTCGAAGATTATATCATCTGATAACGTTTTTTTTTTCGTATCTGCAACG
Organism: Acanthosepion pharaonis; assembly: GCA_903632075.3. Taxonomy (NCBI): domain Eukaryota; kingdom Metazoa; phylum Mollusca; class Cephalopoda; order Sepiida; family Sepiidae; genus Acanthosepion; species Acanthosepion pharaonis. The sequence continues at coordinate 213,543 of CAHIKZ030004834.1, forward strand.
TAAACGAAGTAATTTCTGAATAAGTTTTTAATCATTTTATGTTTTAACAAAGCGATAAGGAAATGAAAACTTATGTGGGTTACTGTGAGTGAAAGAGAATGAGGAGAATTTAGTTTAGGAATAAGGACAATAAAATAACGTGTTTCAGGAAGACAGAAGATTGCGAGTGAGGTTATATTTGATTTTTTGAAGATTGTAGGTGACAGGAAAGCAAAAAAAAAAACTAAATGAGTCGTTTTATTTAAGACTACAATTTTTTATGGCAATTTTTATCCATTTGTGAAGCATTTATGGGACGTTGTATATTCCATTGAATGATTGTGCAACTTCAAATATCTACAGCATTGCTTAACATCATCCCAGAAGACTTTCAACCATTCACTTCGATGGACTAAGGGGCGTACTAAATTGCACTAGAGCATCAAATTTTGGCACTTCACGAGGTGGTTATTTTTTGGAGAAAGTCTCAGCACATTCCTTTATGGCATTTTGAATATAGATAAAATCGGTTACGGGGCCTGGATATGACTTGTTCTTTAATCAGAATCAACCTTACTGCGTTTCGTGAACAGAGACTCTGTTTCTGAGGCGCCGCTAAGTGGGTCCGTTTAAACTGTGTTATCGTTGCATGTAAAATGACAAATCCAGTATTTCTTGCATATCCTTGGGCAGAGTCCCCCCTCCAATAAAACAATATTTCACCCAGGGTTGTCAGTAACACCCACCTCTATAGATGTTATTTGTCTTTCTGCAGCTTTTTTTAATTTTTTTAATGCTAAAATTCTCGTTCAAAAACGGTGGACGAGATTAGAATGAAACGAGACCAATAATGAAATCGAAAGTGTCTTTTTTTTTCTTTTTTCTTTAAGTTGGACGCATGCTGGGATAAATATGTGAGTTTTCCAGTAGAATACTTAGAATACTTTGGAATAAAGTACCAATTTTCTAGGCAGCCTATTTTCTAATTAATATTAAATAGCTTGATATTTTGTGAATAGACCTCGTTTGTTTAAGTGAGTTCGACTGTAGAAAGGCACACTTTTATTTCATTTGATTAGAACTTTGCCGGAAAAATATCAGCAAGGGTAAAAATCGATGATCCGTAATTGGAAATCGGGAAAAATGAAAATAAACAATGGTCATGTGCATATTAATTAATGTTTGAAGTTATACAAATGGCGTTCACCTTTCATCAAATCACGTCATTGGGGTTTATATTACCTTTATCATCAACAGTCAAGCCAATATAAATTATTGAGAACATGTCAAGGGAGGTAAAGCGCTTCAATTTTAAAGCTTCAAATTATAAATCGATTACGCAGAGTTTTAGATGATAAATTATTTTTCACCCTGCAAACCACCTTTCTTCTCACTTACACGAAATATTGCTAGCCTCTTGTTACTGTATGGGAAATGTTCAGACTATTCCTTAGTTCAACCAGTTCAGATCTTCACAGCCAGCACCCGCCATGCCACGTATACAGAGTCGAATCATCTTCATTTCCTCCGTAAGAACGATATTCCACCCTGACAGCTTTTTCTCTAGAACTTTATGGAACAGGCTCCCGAGTGGATGCTTCTCCGATCATTGAACCCCTAGGGTTAAACAATATCTATCCTGCATATCCTTATCATATGCGTTCCTTTCTCCTCCTTTTACGCCTTTACATCAGTCTCATTCAATAAAATCTACCTTGAGTGCCTCTTGTGTCTTATATTAGGTGAACAATTGTATAAAAATTCACTCTACAAGAATTATGCTTTAAAATTTTCAAATATTTTGGAGATACGGAGTGACTACATTAAATAGGAAAAAGAAAAATAATGGGTGGAAATATTTGATCGCAACAGGAACTCAGATCCGCCAATAGATGGCGCTCGATGTTATTAATAGAAATCCTTTCATTAATGCGCTCAGTACTTTTTTTTATCTTCCTGTTTTACCCAGTTGCATGAGGACTCATTGATTCACAAATAAGTAAACTGCAGATTGTAGGTGGTGGTTGTATGGCTGACACTTCTCGGGGCAAAGGTGACTCTACGTCAAAAACAATTCGTTTTCACAAGGTAAATGTGGATGCCGGTGTTGTTCCCCTGTTTAAGCATTCAGCCTGGATGAATTGGTGGAAGCGACAAATAGTAAAAGCATTGGAATCAGGATACGGTATGGAATAAGACAGACAGACAGATAGATAGATAGATAGATAGATAGATATACTGACTTTTCAACCAGCACTTTTCTTCATTCGAACTGGGCCTTTTTTAGAAACCAAGAAAACTGTCAGTAGGTTCGGACATTTAGTATATAAATCGAAAAATAAAGTTTTTTTTTAAATAAAAATATTGGGATACTCAGCTCCCTACCCCCCCGAGTGTGATGTTAATTTAGATATACTGTAACAAAACAAAAACAAAATAAAAAACAATGAAGTTTATTTTTTAAAAACTGAATAAAAATATTTTCCATAGGATGGCTGAAAAATATCAATAAATTATAAGAGATCTTCCGAGCAACGCTGGTATCCACGCTAGTCTGTATATATATATATATATATATATATATATATATATATATATATATATATATATAAGCATGTTTGGTTAAATAACCTGGATATATTAGATCTATTTATTTTTATCTAATCCTCTCAAATCACGCATGAAAATCTTAGTGTTGTTGCTAAACTGATCAAGAAAGACGCCGTATTTTTGGTTATTTATTTTATTTTCACAAGTGTTTTCCATCTCATCCAAGATCATCTTTACGACTGAATTGCTAAAACAAAAATGAATCTAATTGATTGTTGTAAATTATTTTGTAAATGCGCATGAAACGCTCTCTTTTATAATTATGAAAACGCTCCGTTATAGTGAATTAAAAATTAACTGTTAAGAATATTATGTAAAAATCATATCTACCTGTTCATGATATGAATATTCTGACATTTCTAAACGGAACACTTCTCAATTAACTTACTACTACACACGTTAAACTTTGAAGACAAACCTCAAGTGTACACGAATGACAAATGTAACCTAGTGTGTATGAACTTTTGTCTTTGTTTTGGTGTGGTGAATCCGCCCCCAAATATTCTAAAGGTATTTTTGAAACACTCTATATATAGATACGTGTGTGTGTGTGTGTGTGTGTGTGTGTGTGTGTGTGTGTGTAATTAGAAGAAACAGTCCACGTGTGCCCGTCCTGGGTATGACGATAAACTCCGTCCAACAGCAAGGCCTCTGATCAGGAGGTTTTGAGGAGCGTCGAACCACCTCCTAATTGCTGGTGTTCCCAAGTCCACTCTGACCCTGGGTGGTAGCACCTGTTACGGTCCCAGCTATGGGCAAATAGTTAACCCCAAACTGGGGACAAAAAAGTATGAAAGCGTAAAATAGGTTTTGAAACCAGCAATACATTTTTGTAAAAAGATTATTACCAGTAATGAATTTTGAAGGAAAAATAATTACCAGCAATAGATTTTTTAATAAAAAATATTACTAGGAATAACAAATATTTTCGGCATCAAATAAACCATTGAGTTTGATAAGAAACAAACCAAGTGTGCTTGTTATATTGATTTTCCAAGCATAGATGCGGCACAAGGCCGAAAGTAAAGGGCACCCAGTGAGGTTTGAACTCACTACTCAGTTGTAATTGTTCTAGCGAGGCCAGCTTGCTAACCATTACACCGCCTCGAGGTGCCCCAACTGTACATGTTATAATATGTAAAATAAATAGGTTAGTTAATAAAACAATGACAAACATTAAATATTAATTATTAACCATATCATTTCTGTCATATGATTAATAATTAATATTTAATAAATGTTTATCGTACTGATTATATTGGTAGCCTTTACGTTTGTCCTTGTTTTATTAATTAACCTATATAGTTTACACACAGAGACACATACACATATATGTGTGTATATATATGTGTTACCGTGTATGTGCGTGTGTTTGTGTGTGTGTGTGTGTGTGTGCAAGTGCATGATAAATTGAGTCCCATCGTTTAGACCCTTTTAACCTGCTTTTAGGGCTGCATGAAATCCAATGACGGGACATTGCAAAGGCCTACCGAATAGCAATAGTGGGAAAGTGTCGAGTCACTTTCCCCGATAGACGGTGGGAGGCGTTTTTACTCGGGTTATATAAACAAAGTGACAAGAATGATAAAGTTTAAGTAACGCACCCGCTTCGTCACGCACATAACTTATAAATCGGGAAAGACGAGAAATGCAAAAGAGAAATAAAGAATCGAGGAATAAAAATAATTACATTGGCAAGCGGGACATTGAGATTTAGACACATAAGATAACGAGTGGAATGTCATTGATCCGGGTATCAAGAGGTCATATGTACACACGCACGCACGCACGCGCACGCACGCGCACACACACAGGCACACGCACACGGACACACAGACACAAACACAAACACACACACAGACACAAACACACACAAACATTCCAGATTTATAAAGCTACTCGATCGTAAGTATAAATAATTGTCCAATAATCTACCAAAAACAACAATAACAATATATATTTTGAGTTGAATGCACGAAAGAGCTAAAAAAGGTTTTTTTAATTTTTAATTTTTGAATAAAAGAAACAGTCGAGAAGATAAAGTTAACTTATTAAGTGTACCTGTTCCCTATTTTTCTTCATCTTTTTTGGTTTTAGAATCCCTGGCTATTGCGAGAGGGGTTAACATTGTTATACCTCGAAAGGCCAGGGTGTCGTTTTCGACATTATCAGAAACCATTATCACGCAAGAAATTAATGATACAAACATGATGATATGGGTGTCGACATTATTAGCCGATATCCGCAATAATTTAATAATACAAACATGATGATTGGATCAACCAACTTAAATGTCGATTTCGACATTATCAATTACCCATTATCACGCAATAATTTAATAATACAAACATGATGATATGGATAACCGGTCGTCGATTTCGACATTAAATCATGCAATAATTTAATAATACAAACACGATGATATGGATCAACCAGCTTAAATGTCGATTTCGACATTATCAGGGGCTATTATCACGCAATAATTTAATAATACAATCACGATGATATGGATCAACCAACTTAAATGTCGATTTCGACATTATCAGTGGCCATTATCACGCAATAATTTAATAATACAAACACGATGATATGGATCAACCAACTTAAATGTCGATTTCGACATTATCAGTGGCCATTATCACGCAATAATTAATAATACAATCACGATGATATGGATCAACCAACTTAAATGTCGATTTCGACATTATCAGTGGCCATTATTACGCAATAATTTAATAATACAAACACGATGATATGGATCAACCAGCTTAAATGTCGATTTCGACATTATCAGTGGCCATTATCACGCAATAATTTAATAATACAAACATGATGATATGGATTTAACTTAAATGTGGACATTATCAGTGGCCGTTATCACGCAATAATTAATAATACAATCACGATGATATGGATCAACCAACTTAAATGTCGATTTCGACATTATCAGTAGCCATTATCACGCAATAATTTAATAATACAAACACGATGATATGGATCAACCAATATTTCGATTATCATAATAATTAATACAATCACGATGATATGGACCAACCAACTTAAATGTCGATTTCGACATTATCAGTGGCCATTATCACGCAATAATAATACAATCACGATGATATGGATCAACCAACAAACACGATGATATGGATCAATAATTTAATAATACAAACCAATGGATCAACCAAAATGTCGATTTCGACATTATCAGTGGCCATTATCACGCAATAATTAATAATACAATCACGATGATATGGATCAATTAGCTTAAAATGTCGATTTCGACATTATCAGTAGCCAATTACGCAATAATTTAATAATAAACACCGATGCAATAATTTAATAATACAAACATGATGATATGGACCAACCAACTTAAATTTCGTCGATTATCACGCAATAATTAATAATACAATCACGATGATTGGATCAACCAACTTAAATGTCGATTTCGACATTATCATTATCACGCAATAATTTAATAATACGATGAATGGATCAAAACAAATGTCGATTTGATTATGATCAATCAATAATTAATAATACCAATCACGATGATATTAAATGTCGATTTCGACATTATCAGTGGCAAACACGATGATATGGATCAACGCAAATGTCGATTTTCGACATTATAATGGCCATTATAATAATTTAAATACAAACATGATGATATGGACTTAAATGTAGATTTCGACATTATCAGTGGCCATTATCACGCAATAATTTAATAATACAAACATGATGATATGGAGCTTAAATGTCGATTTCCAACTTAAATCACGCAATAATTTCGACATACAATCACGATGATATGGATCAACCAGCTTAAATGTCATTTCGACATTAATGGCCATTATCACGCAATAATAATACAATCACGATGATATGGATCAACCAACTTAAATGTCGATTTCGACAAATGTCGCAATAATTTAATAATAAAAACACGATGACATGGATAAATGTCGATTTCCACATTATCAGTGGCCATTATCACGCAATAATTAATAATACAATCACGATGATATGGATCAACCAACTTAAATGTCGATTTCGACATTATCAGTGGCCATTATTACGCAATAATTTAATAATACAAACACGATGATATGGATCAACCAGCTTAAATGTCGATTTCGACATTATCACGCAATAAATTAATGATCAAACATGATGATATGGATCAACCAGCTTAAATGTCGATTTCGACATTATCGGTAACCATTATCGCAATAATTTAAAACAAACGATGATATGGATCATCCAACTTAAATGTCGATTTCGACATTATCAGTGGCCATTATCACGCAATAATTTAATAATACAAACATGATGAAACATGTCGATTTCGATATAGATCAATCACGATGATATGGATCAACTTAAATGTCGATTTCGACATTATCAGTGGCCATTATCACGCAATAATTAATAATACAATCACGATGATATGGATCAACCAACTTAAATGTCGATTTCGACATTATCAGTGGCCATTATCACGCAATAATTTAATAATACAAACACGATGATATGGATCAACCAACTTAAATGTCGATTTCGACATTATCAGTGGCCATTATCACGCAATAATTAATAATACAATCACGATGATATGGATCAACCAACTTAAATGTCGATTTCGACATTATCAGCAATTATTCGCAATAATTTAATAATATAAACACGATGATATGGATCAATCAACTTAAATGTCGATTTCGACATTATCACATTATCACGCAATAATTTAATAATACAAACATGATGATATGGACCAACCAACAAACACGATGATATGGATTATCACGCAATAATTAATAATACAATCACGATGATATGGATCTTAAATGTCGATTTCGACATTATCAGTGGCCATTATCACGCAATAATTTAATAATAAACACGATGATATGGATCAACCAACTTAAATGTCGATTTCGAATTAATGGCCAATCACGCAATGATAATAATACAATCACGATGATATGGATCAACCAACTTAAATGTCGATTTCGATTATCGACATTATCATTAATAATACAATCACGATGATATGGGGATCAACAACTTAAATGTCGATTTCGACATTATCAATTAACCATTATCACGCAATAATTTAATAATACAAACATGATGATATGGATCAACCAACTTAAATGTCGATTTCGACATTATCAGTGATGATTATCACGCAATAATTTAATAAACAAAATTTATGGATCAAACCAGCTTAAATGTCGATTTCGACATTATCAGGGGCTATTATCGCAATAGTTTAATAATACAATCACGATGATATGGATCAACCAACTTAAATGTCGATTTTGACATTATCAGTGGCCATTATCACGCAATAATTTAATAATACAAACACGATGATTGGATCAACCAATAAATGTCGAACATTACATTACGATTTGATGATGATATGGATCAACCAACTTAAATGTCGATTTCGACATCAGTGGCATTATCACGCAATAATTTAATAATACAAACATGATGATATGGATCAACCAGCTTAAATGTCGATTTCCGACATTATCAGTAGCCACTATCACGCAATAATTTAATAATACAAACACGATGATATGGATCAACCAACTTAAAATTATGTGGATCACGCAATAATTTAATAATACAATCACAATGGATCAACCAGCTTAAATGTCGATTTCGACATTATCAGGGCTATCACGCAATAATTTTAATACAATCACGATGATATGGATCAACCAACTTAAATGTTGATTTCGACATTAATGCCATTATCACGCAATAATTAATAATACAATCAATGATATGGATCAACCTTAAATGTCGATTTCGACATTATTAGCCATTATCACCAATAATTGAATAATACAAACACGGTGGTCTTAAATGTCGATTTCGACATTAAGTGGCCATTATCACGCAATAATTTAATAATACAAACGATGATATGGAAACAACTTAAATGTCGATTTCGACATTATCCGTCATTATCACAAAATAATTTAATAATACAAACACGATGATATGGATCAACCAACTTAAATGTCGATTTCGACATTATCAGGCCATTATCACGCAATAATTTAATAATACAAACACGATGATATGGGATTTGACATTATCAGTGGCCATTATCACGCAAAATTTAATAATACAAACACATAGGATCAACCAACTTAAATTATTTCGACATTATCAGTGGTCACTAAGCAATAATTTAATAATACAAACACGATGATATGGATCAACCAACTTAAATGTCGATTTCGACATTATCAGTGGTCACTATCACGCAATAATTTAATAATACAAACACGATGATATGGATCAACCAACTTAAATGTCGATTTCGACATTATCAGTGGTCACTATCACGCAATAATTTTAATAATACAAACACAATGATATGGATCAACCAGCTTAAATGTCGATTTCGACATTTATTATTATCAAGCAGGTGTTTAGTTTAAAATACGACAATATTTATGTAGAAAACTAACTTTAACATTTGCACTGTCTGTTTAAACGAGGGTGGTCTGAAAATTTCATAGGTTAACTGGAAAGAAACAACATGCCTGATTTAACTAGCATCACTCTTTCATAGTTTAAAACGTGTTCAACCCACCCTCCTACATGGAACAAATCCATTTTCGACACTAACTGCTATCAGCAGAACAGCGTTGGAAACATAACATTAAGAAAGAAATGCATATTTGTATATTACATATTTCAATATGCAATATAACTGACTTTAATATCACACGCACACACTTTTAATATCGTAAAAAATTAAGTCAATCTTTAAATGATTATAAATGCAGTACTCATTGATTTGCAAACAAGATCAATGGTTAAAATGAAGAAACATTATTTTTTATTGATTTACAAAGAACTGTTTAAATTAAATATTAAATGAAATTAAACGCATGTTTATAAATATTCAAAGTGACGACGAAGTCAAGAAGTGAGTACATCCCTTTGGAGGACAACCTGGATACATATATAAAAACAAAATGGTTAATACCCGACAATTTTTCTCTATATATGATGCAAGCAGAAAGGCGGGAAACCTTTTTTGTAAGACACACGAATATTCAATTCTAGTTTCATGAATGATACGCGTCTATTATCGTTTGGCTTCTTACAAAAAGTTGTTGCTTCCGACATGAAACATTTGAGAGGCAATTTCCTTATTTAAGAAGACAAATATTTTTTTTGTGGAACTAACGATTGTGTGGTACCTTTTAACAAGGGAGAAATATTGCTAATTGTTGTGGTGTCCTCCCTCTAAAGAGTCCATATTAGACTCTTCCGCCTACTATAAGTTTAGTAGGGCAGAAGGAACAGGGAACAGATTGAGCGCTGGTTCATTTGATACACTCAAACTAGTCTTGTAATACTCTTCTAGTTTTTAATATGCGATATATCTACAAACCTGGTTTTTGTTATTACTTAACCATTTACTTGGTCGCAACACTAATGGAGCAATTTCCTTTTCGAATCGGATTGGGTCCAGACTTTATCATATGCTCTAACCTTGTCCAATTTTTCCCTTATTTAACATTGTGTGTGTGTGTTTGTGTGTGTAAAGTGAAAGAGAATAAGTTACTTTTAGGGATAAGAGGAAAAAGGAATCTCCTAATTATTAGGCGGATCCACGAGTTGCGTCTATGTAGTCCGATGCCCTACAGTTCAGAAGATTCGCCAACGTGCGAAATCGACATTGGAGAAAAAACAACAATAAATAAATGATATAGGGTCGACTAACATGTTTCAAACCCTGGTCCCCACCAAAAAAAAAAAAAAAAAAAAAAAAAAAAAAAACGACAAAATTGGGATAGATGTGATTTTTAATTCAACAGTAAATTAACGAATTATCAATTGACGATAGAACAAAAATTATTAGTGAAACGAATTAACACATCCAAAACCTTTTCGCTGCGTAGAAAACAAGCGGGTTTGTAACATTACAGAATGTTTCTTCTTTCACCTTCATTGAGAAGTAGTCGGTAAAATTTCCCACTAAGAATAATAAAAGTAGACAATACAGACTATATGCGCTGTGCTAATTAACAGTACGATAAAAACAAGCTTTCTCCTGGTGTAAAAATCTCTAATTTGATTTTAAGAGGCACAGACGATCCACCTTTGGCATATTGGTTTAAAAAAAGCAGTGAAAACTAACGCAGGGACACAGGACATTTGGTCATTTAGGGAACATCGACAGTGGGCGCCAACCAGTAGTTTAAATCACATATCTAACTACATATAATAGAACATTTGATTCCATTATATCTTTTTTTTTTGCGACAGAAAAGAGAAGGATAGAAAATGAAAAATATTTAGAAAGACTCGTTAATTAATCTTTTGTCCTAAGAAATCGGATAGAATTTGGAATAATAAGAAGAAACAAGAATCAGAAAATTGGCTGGAATTGTGAAACCAATTTATGCGACAGAAATTCAGGGATTGTGATATCAGATTTCTCGCCTTCTCAGCAATATACTTCTTTTTACGATTAGAAGCTTGTGAGGCTTTTGTATTATTCCCGCATTCTTCCATTGATTAGCAACTCATTTGGAATAGCTTTCGAATTAATCTCAGTCAATTTACAAGATGAATTTGTGGCTAAAAATTCAGAAGTTTTCCCCTACCTAATATATATATATATATATATATATATATATATATATATATATATATATGTATGTATGTATGTATGTATGTATGTATGTGTTTTAAGACCTTCTTTTATGTTTATACGTTCTTTCTTATAGATACAAATATTTAATATAATATTTATTATAAACAGAGCATTTACTTAAATATTTGTATCTATAAAAAAGAACGTACAAACATAAAAAATGACTTTGGAAATTTTTTTTTTGCTGTTCTTATCCATTTACCATTATGAAGAAGCTTTTTCAGCAATGTCTACAAACAAAGTCAAGTTTTGTGCAATATTGTCAGTTGAAAATGTTGTATGTGTGCGTGTCTCTGAAACGTTTCCAAAAATTGATTTATTTTTTGAAAAGTGCCGCACTCAACGATCTCATCTCAAATAGGGAAGAATCGACTGAATAAAATTATAAATAAATACTACTAGTCCGTTAATTATTCTATGGCATCCATACATTTTATATTATCTTCTCAAACGGTACACCAACACAGTCGGCCGACGTGGGAGGAAAATGATTAAAGAACACCGATTTTGAAATCTGACCAGTAAGTTGTCCCTAAAGAATAAAATAAATGCTATTCAACAATATTTCTCTACAGATTTCCTGTCATTATTTGTGAATTGTCATTGTTTCTTGGTAAAGTTCGTGGAGTGGTTTCCCGTTGCTTCACCACAATTTTGTTATAACCATAAGAGACTTAAAAGAGTCTTTTAAGAGACAGACACGAACAAGATATACAGTTTCCTTTCAGAAATCGGTATCTATAACAAAATTAAAAAAAAAAATTTTCCTTTTTATAATGCTACGATTAAGCTCTGCTAAATTACTTGCAAGAGCCTCTAAGGCCGGAATATCAGAATATCTATATATATGTCGAAGTGTGATTATCAAGCTATCTATCTGATTGTCAAGGTGTAAATATCAACATTATATATCTTTATATCGATGAATGACAAGCTATCTATCTAATTATCAAGGCCCGGATATCTATTATTAGCATTAAATAACCCAACGCGGTTGATATGCCGCAAAACACAATCAAACAAACAAACCATTTTTTTCAGTCAGACTTATCTTTCTACCTCGATTGGCTACCACCCAAGGCTAAAGAGATCATTTGGTTCTGTTATTTAAGTCGGAAGGGAAGAGGTAGTTGACTGCCTTCTCCAAGGATGGTTGTGTAGACGTGAACGTAATATACGAAAGAAAGAGAAATGACAGTAAGGTTTCAACAGTAGCATCTACAGTAGAATAGAAATGTCTTAGTGAATTGCATTAACAGATGGCAAACAGCATCAGAACTCAACGGGGTGGGGGAGGTTACATTTAAGGCTTAATGTTCTGAACTCAGGATTGTCCCACGGCTTAGTTACTTCGCGGATTTGGTGACATAATAATTGTAAGTAAAATTACTAGGCTGACCAATTCTATTTGAACTCAGTGGAAATTGGGCAAGCAGTAAGTAAGCAGTACTAAATAAGACAAAATAAATGATTCATTTCGAAAGTCTCTGAGGGTTACCCGGATCAAAAATGTCCTGATGAAGGCCGGAGGACACAACGATCGAAACGATGTGATAGTAACAATAAAGATGCATATAAAAAATGGAACTAAAACCATGCTGAAATTTGAGAAGAAACTGTTTTTGTTTGGTCATGAAAACCCAAATCAGGATTCAGTTAAATTTGGTTTTGGTTTGTTTTGTTCTACGGCATATCAACACCTCAATTGGTTATTTAATGCCGACAAGATTATTGCTGGTAATATTTTTTTTTCAAAAATATATTGCTGGAAATTGTTTTCCTTCAAAAATGTATTGCTGGTAATATTTTTCCTTAAAAATGTATAGCAGGTAATATTTCCTTCAAAAATATATTGCTGGTAATAATGTATTGCCGGTAATAATTTTTCATTAAAAATTTATTGCTGGTATTAAAACTTATATTTACAATTTAATAGTGTTTTAACCCCAGTTTAGGGACGTTAACTATTTGCCCATAGTTGGGACCCTAACAGGTGCTACCACCGCGGGTCAGGGTGAACCTGGGAACACCAGCAATTAAGGCGTGGTTCCACGACCCTCAAAACCTCTTCATCAGAGGCCTTGCTGTTGGGCGTAGTTTATCGTCATACCCAGGACGCAGATGTAGTTTATCGTCATACCCAGGAGGCAAAATTCAGTTAAGCAGAATTCTAAAAAAAAGAAAAGGATTTTCTACGCCAGTCGTGTTATCATTTTATGATTTAAAGGTTTTTATTGCAATTACACAGATATTCAAGATTAAAACGTGATTTCCCTTTGTCTTTCTCTACAAATATTTTCATGCCAACTGCTCTTGACGAGTTATTTCCCCTGGCGCCTTGACTATATGAATTTAAACGTGCTACTAGATTGGCATCTAGGTCCCACCCTTTTACCGTTAAAATAGTCAAATCCAACCGCAATTTCTCCATCAGTGTAAATCTCTTTTGTTTACTTGATTCCATGATAACTAAAATCTTGAAAAATTTAAATATTTAAATTTAATCGCCGTCTTCTGTCTTCTTGAAACCCGGCCATCTTTTGTCTTTTTCTCAGCCCTGCTTATTCTTAGTCTTCTATTTCACGTCCACTCCTTGTAACTCCCGGCGTACTAGTGGCATTAACGCCTTGCTTGGGGTGAAATGAAAAAAAAAAAAACAGCTGCTTATTTTGGTAGAATCAAAATAACACCAATAAGCATAAAGCATCAAGCCTCAGAAACACTGTGACACATTTAACAATGCTTAACGGGGATCGCACACACACACACGTGCGCACGCGCACACACACACACATAAATATGGAGAGAGGGAGGGAGGGAGAGAGAGAGAGAGAAAGAAACAGGCAGAAGTTTAGGAGGAGGGGCAGTGGATATAAAAAAGCGAACTTGCTGTAGTGCACTTGCTTTCGACGTGGTATTTATTAAAAGAGAGTTTGCCATCGTTTTCAACTCTATAAAGATAAATAAAACGGGTATTTTTCCTGACTCAATTGCTTCAATCTTTAAAACACCCATTACACATGCTTTTTAATTAAACTGGTTTCAGACAAATATATATATATATATATATATATATATATATATATATATATATATATGAGCGAGTGCGTGTGTACACCTCTCTTTATTTGCGTGTGTATTGCAACACAAATATATGTGCGTACTTATCCAGCTTGTGTTAATATGTACATTTCTTCCGCATATAAAAGGTAGCAAACAAAATAAACATTGCTCCATATACATCCGTGCGTGCGGATAATTGTTTGTATATATATATATATATATATATATATATATGTAGAGAGAGAGAGAGAGAGAGAGAGAGAGAGAGAGAGAGAGAGAGAGAGAGAGAGTCGGCTAAGAATATTTTTTCCTCCTGTCTTTTTATCCATTTATATTGCTTGGATGAACTCTTTGCTATGGTACCCAGACTTTTTGGATTGAAGCGCCAAACTAGACTGGCGCCGAAATATCCTCAGTTTACAGTTGGCTAGATGTCACCATAAATTCTATCTTTACTTTTTATTTTCTCGGACTTCTTGCTTGTGAAACTCACTTCCGGCTTCTTACTTTCCCGTCAACTTTGATCTTCCAAAATTTAAATACAATGTCAATGGTTTATTTAATCACATCCTGTTTACTATTTTTTGTTCCGGCTCATTAGTAACTTTTTTTACACCCAGTAACTCCGTGTATCTTAGCGACTGTATTGCATGGCTTGGGATGGAACGATTGCGCCTAGCATGAAACAGCCTGCCCCCTCTGATATTGAGCACTTTATCCCATAAATATAGCACACCTTAAAACAATATTTCTTCATATATATATATATATATATATATATATATATATATTTAAAAAATAAGCTACACGGTTTTAAAAATTACGGTGTCATCAGCCGATTTTTATCAAATGACCTTTTGAAGCTTTATTTTTTTTTAGCTAATTGAGGCTATATTATTATAAAAAGCTCTATATTTTATTTTTACTTTTATTTCATTTTTTTCACACATGTATTGAGCACTTTTTTAATAAGACGGTTTCCTTGTCTGATTCAACTCTGACCATTAACCTTATATATATATATATATATATATATATATATAAAAAGGCTTGAACACTAATATTCCATGGTCATAATTTATTCCATTGGAATCGTAAATACGATCCAATTCACCAGACCTACTGATGAATTGGATCGTATTTACGATTCCAGTGGAATAAATTATGACCATGGAATATTAGGGTTTCAGCCTTTTTATTATATCCTTACTCTGTCCTGGATTCTCTCCTCATGGAATTTTTATTCAAAAAATATACATGTATGTGTATGCACCTATGTATATATATTTATATATTTTGAATATGTATGTGTATATTTACCACTATGTATATATATATATATATATATATATATATATATATATATATATATATATATATATATATATATATATATATATATATATATATGTGTGTGTGTGTGAAAAGTGAATATAAATATAAATAAATATATATATATGTATAATTATTTATATATTATATACTTGGTACTTATTAGAAAGCGCTCAATATCAGAACTCACATCTATCCAACCAAATATATATATATATATATATATATATATATATATATATATAAATATAAATCATATGTAATTTTATGTAGCTGTAGAAAGCAACACTACATACAAGTTTTCTCCCAGTAAGTGTGTATGTGTGTATATTTGTGTGTGTCTGTACATATATGCGAATGTGAGAATCGGACTCACTATTTCTAAGATGAGCTTTTTAACCATCGCAATATAGCTTTGTCGTTTCACGTCACTCTTACACAAGCGCGCACTCATTCTCTATTTATTTTCATTCGATATCATATATATATATATATATATATATATATATATATATATATATATATATATATATATATATATATATATATATGTCTGTGTGTGTGTGTAGGAGATAACGTTTAACCCTGGCCTTGAACAGAGTAAGATTGTAGTGACCGAAGATCCCCCCCCCGCCTTAAGATTCATTTCCACAGAGAAGAGGTTGGAGGAAAGAAGCTGTTCAGGTAGAACTTACTTCTCCCGCAGGGAATGAGTATAGTTTGTTAAAATGGGAGTGGTAGGGTGGGTCCTAGCCGTGACGGTTGGAACTGCTCGAACCAAGGAATTTAGTTCATCCTGGCATTTTCCGTGGACGTAGCGTATATATATATATAGATGTATATATTAAAAATTAATTGATTTTATATTTTAATCTGACACTTTTATCACTTTAAAGCTTGTTTTAGTTGACACGCATCTTTGAGTAGACTTTATTTCATTAACCGACCTGTGCCCTCAAGTAAACTTATATAAAATGTGCCCTTCTGCAGTACTCGAACCTGTGCCTTCTTTTGCTTATAGATAGATAGATAGATAGATAGATAGATAGATAGATACTATTTACATTATTCGGACAATTTTCCTCATCATTGTTGCCATATTTTGTTAACTATAGTGACAAAGATGAGGACAATAGCCTGAATAATGTAAATAGTGTACATAATACCTTATCTCAAAAATATATACAGATACTGAAGGGCTGAAACGTTATAATAAATATGGCGACAAAGATGTGGACAATAGTCCGAATAATGTAAATAGTGTACATAAAACCTCATCTCAGAGATATAGACAGATACTGAAAGGCCGAAACGTTGTAATAAATATGGCAACAAAGATGAGGACAATAGTCCGAATAATGTAAATAGTGTACATAATACCCCATCTCAGAAATATAGACAGATAATGAAAGGCCGAAATGTTGTAATAAATATGGCAACATATAGATAGATAGATAGATAGATGGATAGATAGATAGAAATTGAACAAACTCCCGAAAGCCATAACTGCTCAGTTTCATATCCGAAATATAATCAAATCAATTTCTAAATATTTTATTTATTAATCCGATCTTTTTATTACTTCAATCGAGTGATAACAGTATTTGTTTAGATGCTTCTATTTTTATACAGTGTTTATTTCGTCTACAGCTCTTCATACCCAAGAAAGGCAAATAGAGTCTTGTTTGATTGTGAAGTTCCCCGCAGCCGAGCAGCCAAAGAACGCCAGATCAGACGGTAATTTTACCTACAAAGAAGGACGCAGGTATGAATCCTGCTTTAGTTTCCTTGATTGAGTAGGCCGGTAGACGAAATAAAAACTGTTTAAAATACGGGTATCCACTAAAAATAACGATTGGTGTAATAAATATACATGGTCCTAAGGATGAATTGTCGCCTAAATGACGCAAAAATTACACGGGCATCTCATTTTAACAGATATATTTACCAAAATTACACAAAAATAAATACTAAAGAGTAAAGTTATTCAATAAAATCGCCATTGGCTTCAACCACGGTCTCTGGACGACTTTGGAATCTCCTGCAACTCTTCTGTTCTTGTTTTAGATGCCATCATCCTTGCCTTCAGTTCATCTTTGGTGTTACAAGGAGAACTGTATCCTACACAAAATAATCAGTGTGGGTAGGGTTAGGTGGCCAGATGTAAAGGGCGATGTGATCGCAGAAATTGTCTGACAGCTATGACTAGGTTCTCTTGCTTGTGTGGCATGGTGCAGAGTCCTGTTGCCAGATATAGGGTCTTTCAGCAGCCACCCTCTTGACGCTCGGCAGCACTACTTCCCTGCGTATGGATCTGATTGTCTTGAAGGGATCGTTTTCAACCATGGCCTGGATCTCAGCAAAAAATTCAGGATAGCTGCCGTAACTTCGTAATTACCAGTAGACTCATCCAACTCTTTTTTTCAAATCCTCTGCACTGTCCTCATAGTGACACCCAAACACTCTGAAATGTTCGTATTTGAGCTTCCGGTGCGAATGACAAGCAGTACAGCATGCCGTTTCCAAATTTCAGGCGGCGTGAATTGCGTCATGGGGCTCTTTTTTTCACAGACAGAACCCAACTGAACCTACTCTACTGTGCTGTCGACAAAATCAATAAGCAACGCGTATGCACGAAATTAAAAATATATAAAATGGCGACAATTTAATCATCGCACCCAGTATATACATGTGTGTGTGTGTGTGTGCGTGCGTGTGTGTGTGTGTGTGTGTGTGTGTGTGTGTGTAACGCCGTATCAATGTCTGTAGCTTAATTTTAATAAATTTTATCCGAATTTTCCACTGGATAATGGTCGACCAATGTCATTAAAAGAGAAACATCAAGTGCGTTGACAAAGTAACCAATTGCGTTTGTTCTTTTAAAACAAACGTGTTTTTCATCATTTGGCTACAAACATCGTTGCAGCTGAGTATGTGATGGAAATAATCTGACGCTAGAATCTTAGAAAATGGACTTTGAAATGTTTTTCAAGCTAATAACCACTCATTAGCACCATTATTTATTTGGTTCAACCAATTTTGATCGCGGGCCAAGAATGTTCGGGTTGTTTCCAAAGAATTCCGATTCATTCTGATTTTGGCGAACAGATTCTGAGACTCACAAGAATCATTATACAGTGTGTACTTAATTTAGATTTAACGCTGAAAAGATTTGGGCTACACTTGAAGAGATCTGCGATTCTGACACGAAATAATTCCATTCTTCATTATACAAGACATCGACAAATGGATACAAATAAGCTGCTTTCGATTCGAACTTTCACCCCTTGCATCCCAGACATACATGTAGCAACGTTTCTGGTATGTATTTACCATCATATCTTCTATATCTTTAACCCTAACATACACAGTTGTTAAGAAACGGTAGTAGTTATTCTTTTTTTAAATCATTTCACTCAATGCAAAGCGATAAAATCATTAGGACGCTAGAGGTTACTAAGTAAGAAAGAATAAAAAAACTATTAAGGAGAGAGAAAATTAAAGGAAAAGGAACTGAGACGATAGTAAATAACTATTGACATTGCATTTAAATTTCTGAAGATCAAAGTTGACTGGGAAGTTATAAGCCAGAAGAAACTCTTAGCAGAGAAATTACGGTTAAATATCACTATTTCAACTGTAAATAGATGAGAGCTTGCACTTCAATTTTTGAAGAGTGGAGATCATGCAGCCTCTTATACTCTACAAGAAAGAGGTAGACGGCTAATAAGCTGATAGTTACAAGCATCAGGCGTTTTGCCTGAGTTCTTAATGACTGAAACTATAGACGAAGCTTTCCAAATAAAACGAAACGAAGAAACAGCAAGGCCTTTATTGTAAAGTTTAGAGAGAACAGGAACCAGTTCATTTTATTCGGACTATTGCAGAGATATCCCTAAGTTAACATGCATTGTAGGGATCCAGTTTAGAGATGACAGCAAGAATCAGGGACGGAGCTATATGCATATGAAACAATATACTCAGTTCTTAGTGGTAACTCAGGCAAAGATACTCCAGATTTGTCAAAAGTAGAATTAGAAGAGAATTTCCGAGCAAAACATTGATATGACATCAAAATTAATGAAGAAAGGAAGTGTAGAAGACCTTATGCTTTTTAAAAATTTTACCCCAAGCAAGACATCATATATATATATATATATATATATATATATATATATATATATATATATATATATATAATAATGGACTCTCCCGTCGGTTTCGACGTATGAGGATCTGACAGCTTAGTTGATTCAGTTATGAAATTTTGTGCGATAATCTTAAGTGGCATTTAAGACACACTAGTGATTTACAAAAGAGGCCACATATGGAGCAAGTGTTAGGATTGTGAGAAGAGATCACTGTTAGATTGGCTGACCTTTTAGTTCTTGCTCTCGCTTCTTTAAAATGATTCAGACAAGCAGATTGAAAACTGGTGAGTCCACTAAAACACTTTGATGTCCATTCCACCCGCTCCAAGGCTAAGCGCGCAAGAATGTTATGTGGTATACTGACAGCTGCCAATATATAAAGTTGTATTCTCTGTTATCGAACTCACTATTCCGTCGTAATCGTTTCAGCTAGACAAGTAGACAAGCTACTAACCATTACACCACGCCGGTATATATATATATATATATATATATATATATATATATATATATATATATATATATATATATATATATAGCTAGTGTCTTATAAAAACAGTCAGAGCCATTATATAAGCCAGGAAGCCAGCCGTGGGTATTTCATTTCATATTTTAAATCTCACAATTATAGGCCAAATATTTATGTCAGAGTATCAGAGTCAGAGTATTTTCAAAGTGACACTGCTCTACGAGGGGCTCACGATAAGTTATACTTAGAACCGTGGTCTCAGGAGGCAAACTCACCAATCACGGTCAATGTAAAAAGTACCGATGCGAGAAATGAACATAAGATTCATCAGAGTTCGAGACAACACAAGGTTAATGTAACGCAAATTGCAGATGGCTTTCATCAACATGAAGGAAAGAAAAGCGTCACCATATTGCATATCGATCGTCTTTATGCATCGGGCTGTGTATCAGCTAGCCAGCGAAAGTATTCATTGCCGAAAGCGGTTTCAAGTAGCTCATCAGTCGCATTCTCTGTCTCTATTCCCTTTCTGTCCTCTGCTGGCGGAGATAGCCGTGAAGGCCCAGCTTGATCCTGAAGAGTCTTGAGCAGGAACCACTGAGGAGTGTGGGTGGTGGACGCGGCTGAAGGGAGTCGGGCTTTCCTGACAACACGTTGCAATTGCGATACACCAAGTGAGGATCAAGCATACCAATGTAGTGCAGTTTTTCTAGACTAAATTGCCAGCCACTTAATCTTAACGCTATAATATAATTTATCTATTCAAATTTGAACTCACAACTGCAGTAATTGGTTATGAGTCTAAATTGGTAACCAGTGTTCCCTGACGTAAAGGTTAATCATAATGATACACGTGGTCGGGTACTAAGCTATTTTTGTAGAGCACGGAATAAAAATCATGGTAATAAAGCATCCGGGTACTGTACTTTATGTCATGCAAGGCACCATACTCGACCAGAAACTCTCATAACGGTTCTCTAAGATCAATTGTTGAAAATGGCTTCGATCCAATAAATTATAACACAGCCGGTCCGGCTCGACCCTGCATTGTTTCCACGCTGTTCAGTACCCTCGCCAGTCAACTGATGGTTATCCACTGACCATTTCTTTCCTTCATCTCTTCTGCTTCACGTTGTGTCCACCGATCCTTTAATCAGCATTGAAGATCGAATGTTCGTTCGTACTTAAATGCTGAATCGAATACTTCCACTGGGGTAAATACAAATGTAACAAATAAAAAGAATTGGCTTATATAGTCGTTGATACACCATATTAGCACTTCATGTTAAGTTTTCTACCGTGACACTGGGTGTCTTGCTTCTAGAACTTGGGGCGTGTTAAAAATTTCACGCGAGATGGTCGTTGGGAATTCTCGACAAAAGGTTACGTGGGGTTCAACAGCTCCATCGTCCTCTGTTGACTTGTCTCAGCTCTCGCTTCAACTATTAATTTTTGACCGATATTTCTTTCATCTTCATTTCAATTGCTTTAGTTCTACTACTACTACTATTACTACTACTAGTAGTAGTAATATTATCTCTAAATTTTATTAATTATAGCATCTGAAACTGCAATTAATATTTTACTATTTTTTCTTTCATCTTAATTACCTTTATTACATTACCGCTAATAATATTGTTAATATCTTGAATTTTGTCAACCGTTATTTAATTTTAATTCGTATGTCTCCCATTTTAATTTCACTTGTTTTATTTTCATTATCAATATTAATACTAATGATAACAACTTAAATTGTATTTTTATAAGATGACGCACTGCCAGCCGTCATTAATTTTTAACTCGTATTTTTTCCATTTCAATTTCACATGCCTTATTTACACTTTTACTGTTAGCAAAAGTAGTAAATTATTATCTCAGTTTGAAACATTATCAAGCATTATGAATTCTTCAGTAATGTTTTTTATTTAAATTGCTATTCACCGAGATTGTCAACGCTTCATCTAACGAAAAGGATTG
The DNA here is from genome assembly GCA_903632075.3 of Acanthosepion pharaonis. Classification (NCBI taxonomy): domain Eukaryota; kingdom Metazoa; phylum Mollusca; class Cephalopoda; order Sepiida; family Sepiidae; genus Acanthosepion; species Acanthosepion pharaonis. The sequence continues at coordinate 235,834 of CAHIKZ030004834.1, forward strand.
AAGCTAATATCACGACACCTTTTTTTTTTAAAAGAAATATAACAAATAAGTTCCAGGAGGTATGTGGCGAGTCTCTCACTGTTCTATCGCTACTCCTGTGGAAAGTGCTCAGACGAACTTGTTCCACCAAGTGTGACCTTCAATGCTAGGACCCACCAATTACATAGTAACAAACCACCCGCCATTCCCTTTGTATTCCAACGGCGAGAAGTTCCACCCAAACAGCTTCTTCCCGTAAACCGCTGCCCTATGGAACAGACGAACAAGAGGATATTCTCCCCGATCACTACAATCTTGTTAAAGTCTAGAGTCAACCGTTATCTTCCTCTCCTATCAATATAAACTATACCTTAACGTAACCCTCTAACTCGAGTGGCTCTCGAGACTTGTAGACGGTGACCCTTACTGTAAAATAAAGAAAATAAAAAGAAAGTACGTTTTCTTTAAAAAAAAGAAAAGGAGTTATTTAGGAAATTTGAATCATTGTTTGTTTAATTCATATTATTCCAAAAACGTTTCGGTCAATCCATTCTACTGCCTTCTTCATATCTATTTGCTGTACAGGCAAAATACTTTTGTATTTTATTCTTAGAAACTTCAAAACTATTCATAATACCCTTGATATGGCTTTCAGTTTTCACATGGATTCTTCGTTAACGAATATGCAGGTAGCGTGAAGGTTATCGGCGCAGAATTAGCGAAACGAGTTGTGTTCACTTCTCAGTATTAGCCTCGGAAAATCTGATTCTTCTCATCATTAACTATAAATAACAGAATCTTGGAGAACAACATCTCTGAAGAAGGCTCTGGGAAATCAATCTACAATCTTTCTCAAGAAATCGTGGTAATTCACAGATAACAATGAAAAAAACTCAATGGGCACGTCAAGTTAGTTACATTCTCAATAGGCGTAACCTTTTAAAATCGGGTCGCATAGTTATCAAGTAAAATGTGTCAAATTTTGAATGAAATGTTAAAATATTTCTATACATCATATTTTTCTTTTATTTCACCGATCAATTTTCGATATTCCAAAATTTTTAAAAATTCTCGTTCAAATTTAACCCTTTTCTTTGACGTACGGTGATAGAATGCGACAGATAGATTATTGTTTATTGAGTATGGGAAACATTTGGAAAAGGTATTTAAAAACGTAAGTTCTTGGGGGGATGAGAGAAATGTTTTGAAAATGTTTTATAAAAAAAATGGATAATATTTTTGTTATTTGAAGAATTATTGTTTCTTATTGAAAAGAAAATGGCAGATAACTGTGATTATTATGGCGTCTATGAACATTGAAAGTAAATCGCAAAATAAATATTATTTTTATTTAAAGGGCGAATAACGACGTTCGAGATTCAAAATAATGAAAACTGCTTTGTAAACACTAGATCTGTATGAATAATAATAATAATAATAATAATAATAATAATAAAGAAATAAGTAACTTTATTTAGTAATAATGGAAGCCAGTAATGTCAAAAGGGAATTTCAAGTAAGTGAAGAAGTACAATTAAATCATAATACGCCTATTGCAGAGGCAAAGAATGTCTAAAACAAAGCAAAAGCAAATTCAGTGTAGAAAATGCAAATACGAAGGAAAGATAATCCTGTTCTGTACCAAACAAGCTGGTGTAGACGACAACCCCCCCTACCCATCAGTGGCTACGTAGTGCAAGGTTAAAATCTGAAACAAAATGTTACTTTCTGCACAGGACCAAGGCTTACTAACTAGAAATTACCAAGCACACGTACGGAAAAAATGTGTGTTGGCTGGAAATGCAAATTCTGGGATAAATATCCATAAACAATTGACCATCAGGTTGCACAGTGTAACATCCACAGAGTATAAAATCCGGCATGATTGAGAGGGCCAAGATCTGCAGTGGAAAATGTACAACTTTTACGGGAAGGAAACTGAAAGAAACTGGCATGAACATCAACCAGACCCGGTTACAGAGATAGGACAATTGCATGGGATTCTACAATACACAAAGACAGAACAACCAAAGATAATCGCTCAGGCATCGGGATCAAAGACCACAAGACAAGAATGTGCTTTCTTATTGATAAGATAATCCTTGTAGACTGTAATGTATCTTTGAAAATCTTCAACAAATTATCAGAATACAAAGATCTTGAAGTATAAGTCTCAAAAATATGACACACGAGGACATTAATAATTCCAGTTGTAGTTGTAGTTGGAGCCCTCGGATTGATTGGAAAAAGGTTCCGATAGATTCATTGCTCGTAGACCAGGTCTTAAAGAAATATAAAAAAAATTGTACTCACAAGTATGAAAGGCTTTATCGATGTAAAATGAGTGCAATCGTAGGGTTTCTTTTTTACAAAAAATGACCACTGGAAGATGCCATTTCTGACCTTAGAAACCCAATAATAATAAACTCAAATTTATAATTTAACAGTTTATTATTATTATTATTTGCAAATCGAAAAGGCAAACATTTGGAAACTTAAAACTACGATTATCTCTGTTCTGATCGTTGAAGGTTGACGTAGAAGAAAACGCCAACGCAAAAAAAAAACTGGTTACACAATGTCAAAAAATGGACAGGTATGACTGTACAATAATTGGTGATGGCTGCCATTGATAGACCATTGCGGAAAATAGTTAGTATGGCTTCTGCATTCGGATCCGATCTACGATTACAAAATACAATGGGATGATGATGATGATGATGATTATCAGGTTATTGAATATACAGTAATCCCTCGTTTATCGCGGTAGATTGGTTCTGAGACAGGCCGCAATAACTGAAATTTCGCGAAGTAGGGACGCCATATTTACAGTATTTATTTAACATTTATTTGGAATTTTAAAACCCTCCCTGTACTGTTAAAAATCCACCCATTACAGTACTCTATTAATAACAAGGACAACTGTTAAGCAATAACACTTTAGATTTAAAAAAAAGTAAAGATTGTTATTGTATTCAACACGATAGAAATTGAAGTAGAATTCGACGTGCCTTTTCTATTGCCATTTTACGCTTGTTTTGTTGTTCCTAGACCAGGAAATAATATTTATTATTAATATTTTGATGGGTTTAATGAAAAATTTTAGGTGTTCATATATCGCGATTTTTCTAGAATTTTTCAGAAACTCCGCGATATATTTTCTATATATATATATATTTTAAAAATCTGCGAAGTCGTGAATCCGCGATAATAGAACCGCGAATTAGCGAGGTGATCACTGTAACAAGGAAGGCTATTGTAAATAACGTAAGTAAAATTCTTGGACACATCAGCATCTCAAGGCTACAAAAGATTACTTTGTTCGGAAATGCCCATAACATTCACAAAACCACCACCATCTAAACGAAACATCTCAAATGTGCATAGGTTACTCTCCTGCACTTTTTAAGTCAGTGATCCCAAATATATAATAATAATCTTATGTGACAAGCGTTTGGAGAGCAATCTCCCTTTGGAGAGCAATCTCCCTTTGGAGAGCAATCTCCCTGATATCACACAAGAATAGACATGAATTGATCCTGATAGTCGCCACGGTACCTTGGGATACGAACATTGTGAAGTCGGTACAGATGAAAATGTAGAGGTACAAAAACTTGGAAGGGCAAATCAGAAATATTGCAAGCAGCAGCCCAAGTTGTTTTGGGCTTGGAGCACTCTGGATTATTACCAGGAATCTCTACCCATCAAGACACCTTAGGAATACCTGAAGTCATTGCGAGTGTTCAGTTGGCAGCATTCTTTGGAACCGCTCATGTAAGGAAAGTGTTGTGTTTTTAACTGCGGGTAGGAGAAGAGATATGATCACCATCATCTGGTTGAAACGTCTAAGAGTAACAGAAAATATCAAAGAAAGAAATCTTTTAGTAACAATTTAGAATTCAGTTGGATCCAATGTCTTGAGTAGAAAATCAAAATGGCCGAAAAAGTTCACTCTATCAAATAGTTGAGGTGAGGTTATTGCTTATAAAAGATGGAGCGTTGCAGACCCAACCTTCTTATCAAAATCTTATGAAATTTATTTTATAGAATTTATTTTTGAATCCGTTTATGGCCGGGTTGAGAGATTTCTGACATTTTCTCGCCTATTGCTCACGTGGTTTGTACATTCCTCACCTGTCACGCAGTGTTTACTTTAGAAGACAAAGTAGCAGACAAAAATATCGGAAAAGAAACGTTAAAATCGACAGGTTTTCTTCTCTTATTGACAGTTTTATACATGGGCACAAATCAGAAAGGGATTAGAAAAAAGTCCTGAAACTTTTAAGGTTTGGCAAATCTCGATTCTTAGGCGAAGTGTTTGTTGACTGACAAGTGAATGTCTTAAGGGAAGATGATGGAAGAAAATAAATAATTTCAAATCTGGAATGGACAGCCAGAGATTCAAAACATATTTGCTGTTTAGGATTCATCTACAAACAGAATGGCATGGAAGGATAAGGATTCACGAAATCTTACTACACAGCGAAGTCCCACAGCTTACATGTCCTCTCGCATTTTTCCTTAACTATTCTAACACAGTTTTCGATGTTTGCAACAGCTTAGCTGAATAATTCAAAAAGCAAACTACAGAATAATCTTTGTATAAAAACATTGGGGCGCCAATTTTGAATTAAGGGTTGTCTACCTTGAAAATCAGCATTTGATTTAGCGCTCTTCTCTGTATATATTGCAAGCTGGCAAAATAACAACAACAAAAAACAGTTTTTTAATACATACTAAGTTAAGCTGTTCACCTTATTTTAGTTGTTGTTATCACAACGTTTCAACCGTCCTGTCCCTCAGCCTTCATCAGGTGCTTGTCGGAGCAAGCAACATTTAACGAATGTCGGAATGAACCCTTTAGTCTAAAGTGCTAGCGTGTTCGCGTCCCCATAACAATATCTATTGATATCACATCTCATTCTTATTCAGGATTGCTTGGTTATTGATCGCCTCCTTTCTACTGAGTCTATATACAAACTGACCAACCCAGTTCAGGTATTGAACTTACAACTACGAAATCACTATAATCTTACATACTTATAAGTCTACAATTTGTCCATGCTTTGAATATTACTGCCGCGTCAGGCGCTCCTGCTATGTATTTAGAGATTCTTTATAAAATACAATGAATCTGCAAAGTTAATCGTCCTGACCTGGCATCTCGGCTTCAGTCACTTTTCAAGCACCGTGGCGTAACTTCCCTTTTATTTAATATTCTTCATCTTTTAAATTTACTTTGTTGTTTTAATATTCATTTTTTTGAAGTTATGCTTTTATTTACTATAGATGTGAAAATAAATTCAAGAGGATAGAAATTTTAAAAATACGCGTACAGCGTTTCGGTAACCATAATCTGGAAGAAGAATTATTACCGTTCGTTTTTACTTTTTAATTCTGAGAATTTCGAATGCATTCTAATTCATTTTAATTTTAAAATATCTTCATAAATACAAATCATACAACGATATTTTGTTTTACAAAAAGCTGTCTTGGGCAATAATGAGTCTGGATATATATTTACTTTGTCGTAATTTATTGTAATTTGTTAGTTTTGGCCACACAGACACACACACAGAGGCAATTGACCTTTATATATGTATAGATAAATGGCTGAAAAATATCTATAATTTTTCAATAATAAACTTTATTCAGAGATCTTCCGAGCAACACCGGGTATCCCCGCTAATTTATAATAATAGGTAATAATTTAGAATTATAATAACTGTGTATGTGGGCGTATTTTTAGTGAGTTAGCTTTCTGAACAGGGAGATCCGCGTTTGGGTTTCACCAGTTTCGATTAGTCAAGGATGTAATTTGTATCGTCCGAGGAGACCATCCCAGGGTGTAACGTCGCTGAGAAGTGTATGACATCTATATCACGGGTTGAAATAATTCTTGTTAGTGACAACATGTAGATGAATCTATTCGGAAGACTTCAATGGTTGTATTAATGGAAGGTAATGGGTGAAACTGCTCTCACTGTTCAATATTGACCTGCCTACATTGTAAAAACAAGACGTTAAGCGCATGAAGACAAAGGAATATTCTTTATGAATATTGCAAGACAAAAAGAAACATAATTAAGGATTAAATAAATAATTGCTTTAAAATTATTATTTTTCGTCTCCTCATCTGTAGCTATTTCAACCATTTCGTTTTTCACATCTGTACGCATTTTTAAGGCACTGTACTTTATTGAATATATTAAAGTCTCTCATATTTTCTTATATAAAAAAGGGAATACTGTTATATACTGCAAAAGTGTTCCGTCTTCAGGTTTGATAAAAGTTCTGATTATTTTTCAGAACATACTTTTACTATCAACCCATTGTAGATCTCCACCACACAACACACACGCACACACACACACACACACACACATATATATATATTTATAAATGTAAAAGACAATAGAAAAACTGTAATGGTAGCCGACTCGTTTCGACCAATGTGGACTTTTTCAAGGCAAAAAATGAGGGAGGGAGTTCCACAGGTGAGAAGTGTGAGACATGGAGCTATTGGAGTAGAAGAGACGGCTACATTTAACAGTGAAAGGGTGAGAGCGGGATGCCAGCCTAGTTGAACGCTTAAATTCATGAAGTTTGGGAACCAGCGAAAGCAGCTCATCGGAGCAGTTACCGTGAAAGTATTTGTAAAAAAAGACAGAGGGAGGCAATGGCACGTCTGTGAGAGAGCGACTGCAGACGAGATGCCAGATCAGGGCCAATTACATTGCATATCCGTCTTTAGATTTTATCAAGGACCTTGAAACAATTCGAAGGAGCTCCAAGCCATATATGGCAGCAATACTCCATGCAAGGGCGAATGGTTGATTTGTAGATATGAAGGATCGAATCCGGCGAGAAAAATTTCCTGGGAGCCAACTTTCCTAGCGGTGGACGAAGCTATTGACTCAATGTATTCGTTCCATCTCAGATATATATATATATATATATATATATATAAAAGGCATGATGTGTGTGTGTGTGTGTGTGTGTGTGTGTGTGTGTAACGAATGCACGGTCGCAATTTACGACGGATTTGCACCAAAATTTACATCCACATGCTCCAAGTTATCGAAAAGGCCAAGACTGACTTTGCATTTTCCAACTCCCATCGATAGTGGAAATAATCGATTTTTTTAATGCTTCTACGGCAGTTTTCATGTAGTTTGAGGCCATTTTTTATTGGCCAGAGTGAGAGGCAATAGCTGGCTGCCACGAATAGGCAGGAATATTCTATTGGCCAGCGTGAGAGCCAACAGCTGACTGACACGAATGTTAACTAGCATGCTAGCATGCAAAAAAAATCGATAGCTGCATTCGTCACAAGTGGGAAAAATTTAATTCTGCATGGCACTTTACTCCAATTGGCTCATTCGCTTGCTTAAACTCAACGTTGATTCTGATTCGGCAGAACTGGGTTGGTTGTGAAAAATTATTTGTTGTTAACATTCTTTTTTCATTCGGTTTTTCCAGTTACGAGTCCTTTTTTTAAAGCTGATCGTTTTGTGTTCATTTTATTTAGTTCTTTTTTCGTAACAGATTTAATGTTTAGTATAGAGATTAGAAAAAATTTGCAGTGTGAGATAGGCAAGAAGTAAGGCATGTAGCAACATCAGCACGGCAAAGGCCACTTCTTTAAAGGCAAGGAAGGGAAAAAATATTTTAAGTCAAGTGAGAGCGATTGCTGTATGAGTCGTATGATTTTTGAATCAAGCACGGGCAACTCCGGGCCATGCTGCTAATATATATATATATATATATATATATATATATATATATATATATATATATATATATATATATAAGAGGTGAAAATGAAATACACGAATGGAATTTATTGAAGGGAGAAGTTTTTACTCAAAGTAAATAAGGTAAGAGAAAGATAAAAGAGAAGGCGTCAGATTATTTTGGTGGCTTCAGAAGTGTGTTTACGAAATCAGCATAAGGGAAAGAATGAGAAGACATGGACTTGGATGCTTGGACAAGACAAGATGAGGTCAGAAGGCTTCTCTGATTAAAGACAGATTTTTTTTCCTTTCTTTAGATTCTGGCTCCTTGACAATTCTTTCTCTGGCTGCAACCTGATATATCATTCGTTCATATTTGTCATTCAGTTTTACTGTTTCATTCTCTCTCTCTCTCTCTCTCTCTCTCTCTCTCTCTATCTATTTCTGTTTCTTTCTACTTCGCTTTTCCCTTATGTTCGTATCTATCTATCTATCTATCTATCTATCTATCTCATCTATCTATCTTTCCTCGTTCTTTATCTATCTATCTTATCTATCTATCTATCTATCTATCTATCTATCTATCTTAGTCTGTCCATATCTATCTATCTATCTATCTATCTATCTATCATCATTCATGATTCTTTCATTTTCTTCATTTCTTTTCATTCTTTTCATTCATTCGTATCTATCTATCTATCTATCTATCTATCTATCTATCTATCTATCTCAGTCTGTCCATATCTGTCTGTCTATCATTTATAATTCTTTCTTTCTTCATTTCTTTTTTTCCATTCTGTTCGTATCTATCTATCTATCTATCTATCTATCTATCTATCTATCTATCTATCTCAATTCATAACTATTTCATTTCATAAAAATAGATAGTAATTCGTCTACTTATCTTTAAGTGCTAATGTCATATTACAATTATATTAGTGTTTTGCTTTGATCCTTTTTACAGCATCTGGCCTCATCAAGACCCAGAGAAGTGAACATTTCGCAACCTAAGGCAAAATGTGAGTTCCTTGACCATATCTGCCCATGGCTTCTGCAGTCGATTTTGAAGCCTTGTAAAGACAGCGGAATTGAATGTAATTATAGTCAAGACGTATTTTGTATGAAATTATGTTCGGAAATGTTTCTTTATTTGCACTCAGGAGAAAATAAGTTCTTTTTGTTTGCGCGCCAATATTTGATTTCGAGAAAAATTCTCACAGGCGCTTTTCACAGGCCGAACAAATAGAACTGAAGGATGAACAACGACAAATTTTCATGTCGACGCCTTTACCCAGTCACCTTTGTTTTCTTATTCGTAGCCTGTGATGAAAAAATAAAAAATAAATCAAATAAAAATCCGAAACAGTTGATGGATCCGAAAACGATACAACCTGATGGTTTTACCAACTGCCAAACCTTTTCACACCAGCGTCGTTCAAGTTGACAAAGAAAATTATAACACTATAACTGATGGGGTTTTATTTTGGGAAGTAGAGCTTATATTCCCCCCACTCACACCTGTCTCTCTTTCATGTACACACACACACACACACACACACACACATATGAAGAAATATAGTTTTAAGTTATGTTATATTTATGGGATAAAGTGCTCAATATCAGAGACAGAGCGTATTTGAATATAAAAGTGAACATTGAAGTCAACACTCAGAGGCTAACTCATCAAGTGTGTTTTTTCTCGACTATTTATATATACGGGTCAATAGTGCATTGTGGGTAATCTATACTTTTAGTTAATCTATTCTAATGGTTATTTTGGCGGGAGTTGTTTGTTAATTTGTTTATTATTCACTTAATTTTTTATTTGGATTAATTTATTTTAATGTTTTTGCTTATTTAGAGATATATAGTTATCGCCCAGAATCGAGAAAAAAAAAAACAAAAAACAAAAAAACAAAACAAACAAAAAACACAATGCATGTAGCCTGATGATTGCGTTTAACATGTAATTATTAGAAAAAAAACCCACTAAGAATTAAATTACTACAACACTCACTCAACAGAGCAGCAAAAGAATGCTTACTGGGAGTATTAAAAAAAAAAAAATTGAAAATAGCGAAAAATTAGCACAAAACGTTTTTCACAATGAAACCACAATCTTCCAACATACTTAGCGTTAAAAAAGTACACGAGAATTTTTTCAAAATTACAAAAATTATTCATTGTGTCATTTCAACAAAAAAGGCAATATATATAATATATATATATATATATATATATATATATATATATATATATATACAGCTCATCAGTGTGGCTAGACATCCGATTGCTTCAAGCCGGATCAAAACTCGACTAATTTGACATCAGTCATAGATTCTACCCCTATTATATTTGAAAACTATAATTCTGTCGGTGTAAAAAAAAAAAAAAAAAAAAAAAGGACAAAAAAAAAACGGAAAAAAAACAAATAATAAAATTTATAAATCAAAAATGTATTAGACAAACTGATATTGGGGAAAAAAATTCAGTAATAAAAGTAATGACTAAAAACATCCGTACTGCTTGAAAAAAATTAACGAGAACCACAATGTCTAGCCAAAAGAAAAAACACTGACAGAGTTACCTAAGTTGAATGTAAAAGTGCTCAATACACTAAGCAGAGCAAAATTAAAATACCTAAAGAGCCAGAACCTATCTACCTAGGATAATTCTCATGATCTGGTAGGTGAAACCTTGTTAGATAGATTCTGGCTCTTTATATATATATATATATATATATATATATATATATATATATATATATATAAAGACATTTTTATGTTTATACATTCTTTTTATAGATACAAATATTTAAGTAAATGCTCTGTTTATAATAAACAATATTAAACAATATTTAACGGCCTGAATGTCCGAGAAATTTTCATAGAAAATATTCGTCCTCCGACAGGAATCGAACCTCTGTCCTATATGGAACCACCATATAGCCTGACGTGCTTTTAACTGATTGAGCCATAGAGGAGTGTTCGGTTAGCAAGGTCGATTTTACTGTCTTTAAACAACAATCCTCCATGATTCTCTCACGTACATTCATATCTGCTCATGGCGTATCCAGATGTAAACAAATGATGTCACACATTATGAAATGGACAAAGTCCGACAATTATTTTAAGACATTTTTATGTTTATACATTCTTTTTATAGATACATGAGATACAGAGCATTTATTTATATATTTGTCTCTGTAAAAAGAATGTATAAACATAAAAAATGTCTTAAAATAATTAATTATATATATATATATATATATATATATATATATATATATATATATATATATATATATATCAAGTTTGAGGTGCAGTTCAATTTACAGTACATGAATCATTCATACAAAAAAAAAAAAAACAGATATAGAAATTAATGATATAAATGGCGAGAATACATCTTCGCAAACAAATTTAATAAAGTACATTAACCCCGAACCTGTAGATGAATATTATGATCCCTGTTTATAAATTCCAGTTGCATAAGGTCTTTTTTAAATTTTTTTACAAGCTTCCATCAGTGTATAGAGATATCATCAGGTATAGAAATAGATAGGAGTATTCTTTCATAGAATTTCATAGGCACGCTCTAATACATCCATATTTTCGTTGTCCTGTTATTACCGAGAAGTAAAAAATAAAAACAATCTATTTCCATACCTTATAATATCTGTATGAACAGATGAAAGGTTGTAAAAAAACTAAAAAAAGACCTTAATTCACTCCTTTGATTTAACAGTAATTTTTGTCAACAAATTTGATTATTTGTAAGTTTTCATGTAAAATAAGAAGCAAGGTTCATTTAAAAATTTTAGTTCTAGTTTTCTTTTTTTGATATTTTCCATTTCACTGTAGGAGTTTTATTAACTTCTTTTAAGTTCCAAAAATATTTAGAAGGGACGTCCTATTTCTGTACGCATTATAGGAGAAAGATAATATATGTTGGTACCACCTAGTTTTAAACGAATTCTTTGTACTCCCAATATAAAATTTGCTGCCCAAATACACATTATATTTATGGGTAAAAGTTCTCAATATCAGAGATAGACTGTATGTAAATATAAAATATAAATGTGGACACTGAGGTCAACACCAACTGGCGACAATTCCAATAACCGTTCAAGGAAAGCAGTCTCCCCCATCACGATAAGTAAATGTTCCGTGTTTACTTATAAAAGTTACCAGCAGTTTCAAAGCTAGTATTCTTAAATGCATATGAAAAATATTACACGCAATCACACATAGCCATTAAACGTTGCTGACATATGACTTACTGCGTCCTACGGCATTGGATTTAGTTTTCAAATAAAAAGAGAACGAAAATTTAAAAACAATGCTCTGCTTTAGATATATGTTTTTTTTCTTTTCAGTTCTTTTCTTAGTCACACACCTGACGATGTTACATATGAGTCGAACAGTTGGGCGCAATATGAATTTTAGTTATTTTATACATCAGCAACAGAGGCATCTGTGAAACGTTATTCGCATACTAGAAAAAATGATCAATAAAAGTAATAGATATAACATGTCTGTTCTTTTTAATAAAGCATTTCACAAGAACAATTGCTGTAAGAATGTGCTGAATCTGTAAGGTATATGTACCATCTATCTATCTATCTATCTATCTATCTGTGAATTTAGAGTTTTTCTTTTTCTGCGACGAGGCCGGTACCAAACTTTATTGATCTCTGCTGTTCCCTGAACAACATTGATGGCGTAGGGGAGACGTTTTGCATGGGCAACTGCCAATCATGCCGAGGCATGAATCCTTTTGATCATATAAAACATGAAAGAATCATATTATTTTCAGTTTTAATTACAAGCTCTTTATTTGGTTGTAAGATCTTTTACTCAACTAAAGAACAAAATTAGTGAATTATTACAGTTTGTGAACATATAATTATTAAATATGAATTCATTTATGTAATAGTCTTTTCAACCAACCAACCTATCTATCTATCTATCTATCTATCTATCTATCTATCTATCTATCTATCTACTTGTCACACCATTGCTATCTATCTATCTATCTATCTATCTATCTATCTATCTATCTATCTACTTGTCACACCATTGCTATCTATCTATCTATCTATCTATCTATCTATCTATCTATCTATCTATCTATCTATCTATCTATCTCTGCCTCGTCATCTATCTATCTATCTATCTATCTATCTATCTATCTACTTGTTACACCATTGCTATCTATCTATCTATCTATCTATCTATCTATCTATCTATCTATCTATCTATCCATCTATCTATCTATCTGCCTCGTCATCTATCCATCTATCCATCTATCTATCTATCTATCCATCTACTTGTCACACCATTGCTATCTATCTATCATCTATCTATCTATCTATCTATCTATCTATCTATCTATCTATCTCTGCCTCGTCATCTATCTATCTATCTATCTATCTATCTATCTATCTATTTCAGCTTCTTGTCGTGACTGAGGATTTAGAACATTGTTTCATTGCAACTATTTATCTCTGAACATTCTATGTCAGTAGGAGTGGAACCTCGTCTTCCATATTGTCATTTTCCACCTCAGCTGATACGCTTCCGCCTCTCTCGCTGTAGAATTTGATAGACGCCTAGCCTTTGATACCCCTTCTCTGTCATTTTCTTATGTGAAGCTTGACGTGGCCGTGACGGCTCTCACCTTTTAACCGAAACGTTTTCTCCCCATCAAACGAGACCAGTAAGCTTTCTGTGACGGACATCTCGTTTAAAATAAGTCATTATTTAAAAACAAATCGTTACCTTTTTTCCGAAATTTTAATTCTGACTTTATCCCCAGATTTTAAATTTCGGAAAGAAAGTAATGATTTGTTTTTAAATTTCCCTAAAAATCATTTTATCACCTGTTATCAACTATTACCATACAATAATGCCAACAACTCCCTTAACTTAACGTATTTCCGAATGTAACTAATATGTTGATACAATATGTTCACCCTTTAGTTCCTTATTGCAATAATTGGTTTCACTGTTTTCCTGTAATTAATATTACGAATTTTTATGCTTATAAAGCTCCGTAAATTTCAAGATGAGTTATTCCAAGATTCGCTTGGATGAAACAGAGCTAGTTTTTTTAGCTTCTATTTTTGAAACATAAGAACTCTTATGTAGCGATGGAATCATATTTTTAAAACATAATTATAATTTAGGCCCTTTGGATTATTAACCTAACTGTTCTTTCCTATTTTCTATATATTTGCACACACACACACACACACACACACATACACACATACATATATATATATATATATGTGCGTGTGCATGTATGTATGTATATATATAACCGAACTGAAACAATATATATATATATATATATATATATATATATATATATATATATATATATATATACAGAGTATCCTAAAAAATGTACTTGCTATGTGACTTCCTATAATTTCTTGTATTTTCGATCTTTTTTAATATGCAAATCACCCCAATAATAGCAAGAGAACGAAGGAAGAAAAACATTTTGAAGAAAGAAACTTTCAGTTATCGGAAACAATGACGAAAACATCAAAGAAGGGCAAAGACAGTTTCTAAGAGAGTTTCACAGAAATCCACCGACGCGAGGCATCCTTGTTTGCATCAGTGCTAAGTTTGAATCTGATGAGGGGTCATCTACCAGCCCCACAAAAAGAAAAACAATTGCTGAAAACCCTCCTCCGATCACCAAAGAAATCTGTACGACAAAGTTGAATATTTATAAAAGTGCATTTAAGTTCATTTAATTTTTAATTTAAACCGTTAATCTTATTTGTATCTTTATTAATAGATCAGAATAGATAGTGTGTGTGCAAATATATACAAAAATAAAAAAGAACCGTTAGGTTAATAATCCGAAGTTCTTTAGTATTTTTGTTTTTGTTTAAAAAAAAAAACAGTGCTCAGTACATAAGTAGAGCCTCAATTATAATTATTTTTTTTTAAAATATGATTCCTTCGCTACATAAGAGTTCTCATGTTTCAAAAACAAGAGCCAAAATCTTCCATATAATAATTAAAATTAAATTGAATTAAAGTATCAAGCTCTGTTTCATCCTCAAGCGTAATTTTTGAAATGACTAATCTTGAAATTTACGCAGCTTTATAAGCATATTCATTCATAAATAATTATATATATATATATATATATATATATATATATATATATATATGTTCTATCAAAATACATTTACAAACTTTGGGGGCGGATTCTGTCTCAGCAATGCGATGATAAACAGCAGCGAATGTTGGATGGCTCGGCTGCCATCGATCTGGACACGCAATCCGATATAGACCTGATATAGAACTGCAGCCTCCCGCCCATTACCGTTCGCGTGGCCGTATGTAAAAATCATATCTGCCTGTTCACGATATGAATATCCTGCTATTTTAAACGGAAACATTTCTCTGTTAACTCACTACTACATGTATTAAACGTTGAAGACAGACTAGGCACAAATGTATACGAATGACTGTATTTACTTGTAATTATAAGAGAATTCGTAGTTTCCTAATTTGTTTATTATTTATGTTTTATTATCCCAGTATATAATACGCATTTTTTCTAAAACATAATAAGCAATATCAGAGTGCGTATTATGCACAGCTACAAAAAATATTTAAAAAATTGCCGTTTCATTGGTTGATTTCAGTTGCGAAATGACGACTACTCACCACAAACATACGACAATTTGACACTAACATTCGGCGATTGCAACCCCATAAGGATGTCAAATACAATCACTTGTACCTAACAATACTGTGTAAAATAAAATAAGAATTATCATAAAACTAAATTAGAATAATATTATTCTATGTTTAAAACCATTTTTAATAAGAGTAAACCTATCAAGCATCTTCCAGATTATTATACATTATACTTAACAAATCCTCATTTAAAGCAAAACTGTAGCTTGTTAGTAATTTTGAGCTGTTACATAAAAGTCTACAATGAAAGCTTCGGTAGCTCTATTTTCCAATCTTCCTCATGTGTTTGTCACATTCGGTCACCTTCAGCGAATTCTGAAGGCAGTTGTTTTTTTCTTTATACTTGTCTCTGGACTAATCTAGACAAATCTTGAGATGTTGACTCAAAGGCTAGAGTTACTCTCAACTTGTCTTTTAACAGCTTGTTGTTCTCAATATAAACTGAACTGTAATATTTTTAAAAGTCTTTAGATCAGAAAGATATCAAACGTAACAGCGACAGCTGACATTTGCAACGAGGTGGTCAGATTTGGTTACGCATAACGAATTGGAGAAGATTTATTACATTTCGAATTGATTTTTATTTTGTCATTAGTAGCCGAAGTTAACCGGCTTATTTTAAAAAAGTGTCGCCACTGACAAAATTCAGATTTAGTCGTGCAGGTGAGGGATAATGAGAATACCATGGGCGGAGCATGTAAGCAATGGGGATCTTTTAAAGGAAATGAATACAAAAACTCTCACTTAAACTTAGAATCTGAAAGAGGAAATTGAAAACTCTGGGACACATAATGAGGGAAGAAGGCTTAGAGAAGTTAACACCCAGAGGTGGTAATGAACAAGAAAAATCGGGAGAAACAGTTACATGTGTTTGCAGAGAGAGAGAGAGAGAGAGAGAGAGAGATGTTATTTAGAACAACAATAGATACCAATTGGAATTCTTCATTCATAAGCCTGGTTTGGAGCCTATCATTTTCTATAAATACCGATAACTTATCGGAGTTATCCAGCTTTCGTTAAAAAAGTCCCTACGTTTCGCACTTTACCGATAGCTCACTTTTGACATTGTTCAACACTAAGTACTATGTACACTATTTACATTATTCAGACTACTCATCTTTGTCGCCATATTTATCACAAAGTTTCGGCCTTCTTCAGGTGGTTTGAATGTCGAACTTAACCCTTTATTTCGCTCACTCGAGTTGACTGTTCTAGTTCCACGTGACATGTTTAATGGATGTCAGTTATCAGTGTTATCTCCTGTTAATTCCCCTCTCCAAGTTCATCACTGCCTTAACCGGGTATTGAACTCACACTCTTTGGGTACTGTCTCTGGATCTAACCAACGCTTTTATCCACTGAGCCATGTGTCCTTGAGGATAAAGTCAGTAGATACTGAGTACTATCTATATAAATATATTTTATTACCTTTCGTTTTATTGTCAACGTCGTTTAAAAATAATTACACTATTTTATTCTTTTTATGGCGAATTTATCTGTTGTTGTATTCCTGTTACTACTGCTAAGTTACTACTGATACATAAATATATACGATTTAAACACAAACGTAACCTGGCCTATTAAAATTTCACCTACACAAAAGAAGAGAATGTTTTTTAATATTCATAAGCGAGATCTCCGTGGTATTATTAATTATGGTTGTTAACAAAAGGATGAACCCAA
Organism: Acanthosepion pharaonis; assembly: GCA_903632075.3. Taxonomy (NCBI): domain Eukaryota; kingdom Metazoa; phylum Mollusca; class Cephalopoda; order Sepiida; family Sepiidae; genus Acanthosepion; species Acanthosepion pharaonis. The sequence continues at coordinate 252,965 of CAHIKZ030004834.1, forward strand.
AGTATGAATTGCAAATCGGAGATACCAAAATCAAACTAGTGAGGTAATTTATATATCTGGCAAATGTTTTGACAGAAGACGGAAAGTGTGATACTGGAATTCGAAGACGTATTGGCATAGCCAAAGATGCTTTTCAAAAGCTAAGCAGAGTATTAAGAAATAGAAAAAACTTCGCTAGAAGGAAAAGAGTACATAACTGTTACGTGATATCTGTCCTCCTCTATGGCAGTGAGTGCTGAACAATCACCTCAGATATGGCGGTGAGTGCTGGAAATCTCATCAAAGATGAAGAGACTTAAATACCAGAAATGTTGTTCTACAGAAGGATACTGGGGACACCATGGACCGAACATGTGAGCAACGACAATGTTTTAGAGAAACAAAAAGGAAACTTATACTTAACACCAGGAAGAGACAGCTGATGTTTCTAGGGAAAGAGGGCTTGGAAAATCTGATACTCACAGGATAGATTGAAGTCAAGAGGACAACGTATTACATACATAATGAACTTGAGTAAATGGATAGGGGAACTGGGTTTAGGAGAAATAACAGAAAGACAAAGTTTATCTACAGAAAGTTGTGGAGAGCTATGATCGCCTACGTTCCCGGGGGGGGGTATACGGCATGTAAAAAGGAAGAAGAAAACACGACGAAACACTAAATGCGTACTAATACGCCCAACAGTTACAACATGTCTATACTATTTTGGTCGGAAGAGAAAATGCAGCCAGCCAGGACAAGTAAAGGAAGAATAAAATAAGAATAAAATAAATTTTGAAAGTAGTTTTTTTTTTTTTTTGGTACACACTCAATATTCCCCACCCAATTGTTACCTTTTCCGATCGCTGCAAAAACGATTTGATGAGGAAAACTTTCTCTAATGAAAACGAGATTCAAGAGTTTATCGATAAATTTTTCACATACCCCCCCCCCAAAAAAAACTGCGAACTCTTAGTCAAAATATGTCGAACAATTAGTCGCAAATAACTGTGAATATAAAACTGAATAAAAAATGGTAATATCACCCTACTTTTTGAAGAATAAATTTAATCTATATATAAAGTTCAGTAACTTCCATAAGTCCGTGTCTCACACACTCTAAAATAGCCATACATTGACGGATCGAAACCAAATTTTGTAGAGAAGTGCAAGCAGGTAAGGGGTACAAATTACAATAGACGCGTAACTTAGTACAATAAAATTTTCCTTTATTTCTTTGGAAAAATTAAGTTTTATTATTTAACATACGAAATACTCTCACTATTTAAAATACAAATTAATGGTTAAAATAACAAATACTTATTTAATAAAAATGAAATATTGTTTTTAGCATATCTTTTGTTTCAGTCATTATATATATTTCATTCTGGTAAAATATAATGTTTAGTAATAATAGCGACTGTAAATATAAACACAACAAGGTGAGCAGTGTTTGTAAATCCCGGCAAAAAATGTTAGCGATTACTTCAACAATACTACATACTACGAAGATTTCAGCGTGTTGCAACAATTTTCTAGTAAAGAAAAAGGAAAATTATTTGTATTTCAACCTTTTAGTAACTTATAAAATCAAATTGAAATATTACCAATGATAATGATCCCACCATTTATAACCCCCCCGACGGCAACAATTCCGAACCTTCATTTTACTATAAAAAATATGATTTGAAATACACTAGCTGACTCATGGCTGAGTAAAAGGCAAAAAAAAAAAAAAAAAAAAACTAAACAAAAAAAAAAAACCCAAAAAGAAACAGCAAAAAACATGTAAAACACACTTGCTTTGAGTTAGTTATAAAGAAGTCCGTCACAGCGTACACGTCATTAATCATGTAAAACTCTTGCTTCAGAACTTGTCAGAAATTAATTGGCTGTGGGTCATGCGGCCGGCTAATCATTCTGGCATTCGGAAAATCATTCGTTTTCGGGCGCTTGGCCAAAGTACTGCAAAGATAAGTAAGAGTCATATAGAAGAAAAGCATCAAAATAATGAACGATACAAAGTTAATTATAAACACGCATGCGCAAACAGCAATCTGGTTCTAATACACAGAACGAGTGGCCAGAGAGTTTATCAAAACAAGGTAAACCCATTTACGGTAAAAAAAAAATCTATAACTGCTCGACTGCAACATGTCTGGAAACATATATATGTTTACATCAACAATAACTGCCATTACTGACGGGAACCATATTATTCTAAGAATCTCAAAGATTTTTATTACTAGAATTGTGCCATGACGAGACAGAAAATGGCGACGATACATTCAATTCCACCAGTCAGATTTCTGTGTTTACTGAGTAGACTGTAGCAAACTTGAACACCTTGTATAGACACATACCTTCCTGTATATATTAAAAGTCATAAATTCTAAACTTCAAGAGAACTCTAAATCCTTTTCTAATTGGTGTAAAAGTCCCCAGCAATGTCCTTATATAATCATCCGTCTCCTACCATTACCCACACCACATGCTGAGGTACATCTGTAAGTTTATAGCCTAATAAGGGAAAAATTGTGTTTAACAGTCTCCTTTCTTGTCAATGCTCCAAATCCAATATTAATGACATTGATCGAATAGTAAAAAATCTTGAATCGGAATTGAATAAATTCGTCTGGTAACATATGGGTATCCACTAAAATAACGTTTAATATATATATATATATATATATATATATATATATATATATATATATATATATATATATATATATATATTTGCATTATTCGGACTATTGTCCTCATCTTTGTTGCCATATTTATCACAACGTTTCTGCCGTTGTACGCTCCGGCCTACTTCATGTGGTTGGAATGTCGAACAAAGATGAGGACAATAGTCCGAATAATGTAAATAGTGTACATAATACCTCATCTCAGAAAATATATATATATATATATATATATATATATATATATATATATATATATTGTTCGGAAGAGTATGCCCGACTTCTTTGTTTATTCTTCGTATAGTTGAAAAAGAATACAGTGTTCGAAAATTCCAGCATCAAAATCTTTCTGTTCGTGCTATATATATATATATATATATATATATATATATATATATATATAATATTCTAAATTGAAAAACTTACTGTAAATTAAAAAAAAATATTCCGCTTTATTATATTCTAAATATTGAGATTTTAAGAATTCCGTTTTTAAAAGAAACTCCGTTTTTTTTTAAAATATTTTCTTCTTTTCTGAACATAAATTATTTAGAATTTGTCAGAATGTTGTGTATGTCCGAGCGCTTTCGTCTATTTTTTTTTAGACATTATCAAGGATGATTTTAATTTTATTTAACTGGATGTATGGATTCTTTTATTCATGTACCTATAGTTACCAGAATGCTTTATTTCCTAAACACAGTCAGCACATTGTGGTCGTGTTCATAGTTGATATTATTGAGTGTTGGGTTTTTCTTATTTATTAATAATGCTTTCATTATTTTTAGCCTTTTTTAGATGTGGATAAGGCTATTATGTTTGTATATCAACAAGTATGTTGTGGATATAGTCTGGTAGGTGTATTTAAATGAGACCAAATTTGCTCGTAAATATATATATATATATATATATATATATATATATATATATATATATATATATATATATATATATATATATACGAGAGTCGGCCGTAAGTTTCATAGGCTAACCAAAATATAAATGAAATTAGATACTAGTTGGCAGACTAAAAGGCAGCTGGCCGACTAGCTGTTGTATTCTGGTACACTTGAATGTCTTTTAGTTTATAAACTGGTATTTTTCTTGTTTCCGGTACTTATTTAAATCTAAATTGTTTAATGTTTAAGTAATTTTGGCTTTCTTCAACATTTATCACAGTTTTGCCTTTTGTGTTATATCAGTTTCATCATTTTACAAATATCGTCTCTACCTGTGTCATTTTTTCTGTATCGTGTCTTTACGTGACAATTCGCCTTGTCGGTAGAATTTTTTGCAATTTATGAAACAGATTTGGTATCTTTGTTGTTCCTAAACTTGATAACAATTAACTTATGTTGGGTTCTTTGTTTTTCTAAGTTTAATGTATTGAATATTTCTATGCAGTTTTCATCATATTGTATTTTGTGATATTTGCATAGATATTTGATTTTTGTGTTTTATTATTGTGTCGTTTGGCGATATATGACACATTTGAACTATTACCAGATAAATGGCAGGCTAATCGGAGAGATAATGTCGTGGTTTTGTAGTCAATGTTGTTTAAATTATTAATATAAGAGAGATATTCTCCAAGTGGTTACGCAAATTGATATGCATCATCGGTTTCCTGAACATATTTTGTTCGTTTTTAATAAAATTGGTTTTATTGTTGGTTTTTAATTCAACATTCACAAATAAAAAAATACTGACCAAATACACGTAATACATGGTTAGAACGTTCGTTTTCTAACAGGTTTCGAATCTCACCATGGTTGATTTGTTAGGAGTTATCAGTTTGGAGGGGGACGATCCAAACTTGCGGCAGCTCTGGAAAGTGCCCGTAAACCAACGGGTTGATCCAAGCCTTGTGAGTGAAATTATATATATATATATATGAAATGGACAAAGTCCGAAAATTATTTAAGACATTTTTTAGGTTTATACGTTCTTTTCATAGATACAAATATTTCAGTAAATGCTCTGTTTATAATAAACAGTATTAAACAACATTTACCGACCTGAATGTCCGAGAAATTTTCATAGAAAATATTCGTTCTCCGACAGGAATCGAACCTGTATCCTATACGGAACCGTCATATAGCCTGACGTGCCTTTAACCGATTTGGCCACAGAGGAGCGTTCGGTTAGCAAGGCCGATTTTACTGTTTTTAAACTTCAATCTTCCATGATTTTCTCTCTTTCATGCATATCTGCTCAATGCTTATCCAAATGTAAACAAATGACGTCACACATTATGAAATGGACAAAATCCAACAATCGATTAATGAATGTCAGGTTATATGACGGTTGCGTATATATTTATATAGCAAGGAATATCAGAGTAAATTTAGTAACTAAAAACAACCGGTTTCGTCCCAGTCTTATCAAGTTTTATTCTGGGAAATAAAAGAATAACGTGTAAATTAATTAATTCGTAAGAATGTCCTCCCCCACCCCATACACACATAACCGGACGCTAATAATAGTCAACTGGTAAATATAAAATAAAAGGCTGAAACCCTAATATTCCATGGTTATAATTTATTACACTGGAATCATAATCACGATCCAATTCATCAGACCTACAAATTCTAAAAGAAATCGGAAAATATAAATCCGGATTAAACAGCAGAACAGACTGGGTTCTATAACCTTGCTTGATAACCAGTCTGCCGAAGAAAATAACGGCACCCTACAGCGGAATTCCTTCTACCAAGTCAATCAAGACACGAATAGAGACAATCGCCTAAGCGTGTCACATCACCCCCCCCCGCCTCAGAAAACGCATTGGTTTAGCGCGTTAGGTTAAAAGCCAGTTTGAGAAGACTTGCGTTTAAAGTATCATACAGATTTCCCAGATGTCACTACACTTATATTCTTATAAGATCGCCCGTATTTAACTAAATATCTTAATAAATAATATTACTTTATTTTCACTTTAAAAGCACCGGTTTGCATCTGATGATCGATGTTAAGCAGTGTCAAACATTGCATCGAATTTGAATGATTAGTTCTGCATGTATGTGCCGTGTCCCTTCAGGCCGTAGATTATCATTGCTCTCCACAACCTCCTATCCTTTGTAGAACGTTTACCCCTCTGCCAAACCTCTCGCCCCCTCTCCGCTCGTCAGACACTGGCCCACTGCCTTCCACTGTACCTTTGAGATTTTCATTTGTTGTATCCTGTGTGTCAAATTCTCCAAGTCATCCTTTCCTCCTTGATCTGTGGGTTGTTAAATGTCAGCTTTTGAATGAGGCCCAAAATAACGATCAAACACATTACCCAGAAATAATAATCACCTAGGCTAGCCTCTCTAATAATTACACTAGACTGTGACTCAGTTTGGTTTGGTTTATTTTACGGTATATCAACCTCAATGGGTTATTTAATGCCGACAAGATTTTTATTGCAGGTAACAATTTGTATTACTTATCACTATTTACATTATTCGGACTCTTGTAATGTCTAAAGGGAAACCTGATTAAATAGAAAGAATTTAACTATGAAATATGCAAACCCAATTTGGCTTTAAGAATATCTTAGAATGTATGAGTTAGTTTCTAAAGTAGCAAATGGAAATAAAACAGGAATAATAAATATCCCAAGAGAACAAGGGATATTTCCTAAAGAAGATTCAACCGTAGAAATCTCATAAAACGGTTAATCACATTGTCAGTGTCCATGTTAAGCTATTCTGCTCTTTTTCTGAATTAAGCCTAATGAGAAACGAAAGCTGAGGTAAGATAATTAATTATAAACTTTTTATCATAAAAAGAATGAATTTGGAGGAAAAAATGAAGCCCTTCAAAGTTGAAAGAATAAAGAATGAATGTTTTGGTTTGGTTTGTTTTACGGCATATCAACACCTCAATGGGTTATTTAATGCCGACAAGATTTTTATTGCTTGTAATATATTTTTTTACAAAAATATATTATTGGTAATATTTTTTCAAAAATGTATTCCTAGTAATTTTTTTCCCCAAAAATGTATTGTTGGTAATATTTATTTTTTTTAAAATGTATTACTGATAATTGTTATTTCAAAAATGTATTGCTGGTAATATTTTTTTCCAAAAATATATTGCTGGTAAAAATTTTTTTCAGAAATGTATTGCTAGTATTTTTTTTCAAAAACATATTGCTGTTAAATTTTTTTCCCAAAAAGGTATTGCTGGGGTATTAAAAACTATTTTTACACTTTCATACACTTTTTGACCCCCTTTTTTTTTGGTAGGTTAACTATTTGCCCATAGCTGGGACCCTAGAAAGTGCTACCACCCCGAATCAGGGAGGACCTGGGAACACCAGCAATTAAGAGGTGGTTCCTCAAAACTTTCTTATCAAAGGCCTTGCTGTCGGATGTAGTTTATTGTCTTACCGAGGACACGGATGTAGTTTATCGTCTTATCCAGGACGCGGATGTAGTTTATCGTCATATACAGGACGGCCAGACGGTGGCGCCTGTATTTGAATAAGTGACTGCATAAAAAGAAACAAAAATTGAAAATTGTTTTTTTTTTAAGCATTTCACCCCAAGCCAGCCGGGAGTGCCACTAGCAAGCAAGGGATTACAGAGAATGAGAGCAAGATTAAAGAGGAGTGTTCGAGTAAAGGATAAAGAGAAGGACGAGGATCAGGATCAAGACATCAGAACATGTCGTTTGACATCACATTTGAATATTTGAAGATTATAGCTATCAGAAGGAAAGGAGTTCCACTGTCTGGAAGTGAAAGAGAAGAAGCTGTTGGAGTAGAAGAGGCGGTGACATTTAACCGTTTTGACAGTGAAAGGGTGGGACCGAGATGCCAACCTAGTAGCACGCTTAAATTTCATGCAGTTGGGGTACCAGTGAAAGTAGCTCGTCGGAGCAGTTGCTACGAAAATATCTGTAGAAAAGAAAGAGGAAACCCACATCGCGTCTGTAAGAAAGTGACTGTAGATGAGATGCCAGATCAGGACCTATCACATTGCATATCCGTGTATGGATTTTGTCGAGGACCTCGAGATCTACAGCGGGTGCACCAGACCATATATGGCAACAGTATTCATGCATGGACGAATGTGACATTGTGCTAAATGATAGATATTGCTAGATGATAGATATTGCTAGATGATAGATATTGCTAGATGATAGATATCTTTTTAGGGCCAGGAATGTCCGATTCTCCAAGGTTGATCTGCTGCTAAATTTACAGTTTATTTATTCTGACCACTGAACATCAATAACTGCCCAACGTAATTCCGGATCTACAGCTTTTCTTCACCGGAAGTTCGATCTGATATGATTAAATAGTTGCAGAGTTGAGATTGATTGAACATGTCAAAGGTTAGTGGACACTAGTAGGCGTTTAGGAAAATAGGAAAATAAAGAGAGACGGTAAGAAGATGATAGGAGAAGAGTGAGAGGGAAAAGAGAGTGAAAAAGAGAGTTACAGAAAAGGTGAAAGAAAGAAACAAAAAAAAAACAGCTGGAAAGAGAAGGAGAATTAGGGAAAAAGAAAAAAAAGTTTGAAAGAGATAGAAATGGAGATAAAAAAAGGGAGAAGTAGAAAGAAAGAAAAAAAGAGATGAAGTGAGAGAGGATAACCTGGCGGAAAAAGAGTAAAATGGAGAATCTCTGGACTGGATATTTTTTAAAGTTTAAACAAAATGGCATGTCTTCTGGAAAGACACCGAAAGGTAATATGGTAATACAAAAGTTTCCAGCAGTTAAATTCATCCGGCAGGGGTTAGGGTTAGGGGTTTGTCTCTGGCCTGACATGTCATTTCAGCTCTTATATTGCATATTCTTTCACAAAACAACCATTCCAGTTTAGTTTTTTAGAATTCTTCGAGGAAGTCTTGATATAGTCTGTCAACCAGACAATGTATGTCTCGTTGATGGATAAAAATTATTGTCTGAGTTATATGACGTATCTATAATTACAGCCAATTCATATTTTACATCGTTTGCAACACGATGTAAGCATTAGCATGACCGACTTACTAGCTTGATCAGGAAAAAATGTTTTTTTTCTCTTTTAATCCATTATTCAAATGAACTGACACATTTCACTTTTAATTTTCCTGCGAGCTCAGAGTAAAAAAAACAAAAAAACAAAAAAAAAAAAAAAACAAACCGTAACGACAGCGGAGAGAGACAAATTTGACACCAAATTTTCAGCAGTATCAGTAACAAAGAAAATCAACGGCGGAGTAAGTCAAGAGCAAGAGAAAGGCAACAGTAGCAGAACGGCAATAAGAACATTTAATTTTATGGCTTCAAGTTCTTGCGCCGAGATTCCGCGGAGCAGTAGCATAGATAATTAAACCTTTGGATTTTGAATTTGATAGTGTGATGTTTTTGAGTTCAAACTTTGTGTCGGGAAGTATGGTACAAGCCTTATTTTTGAAAAAGACTAGCAAAATACTACTTAAGAAATCGCGATATGTGAGAGATAGAAAGCAGGAAGTGAGTTCGAACCTCACTGAAAAGTAAACTGGGGCCAACTGTTGCAACCTTTAACTGTTGTAATACAGTAGAATCCCGCATATTCGGAATCCTGCATATCTGGACATGATTTTGATGTGTATATTTGAACCATTTCGGTGATATGTAACTGATTTGAAATTTGTTTTTCAGGAAATTTACTTTGGATAATTGCTTATGCTTATTTCACCCTAACTGGCTTGTATTGGTGCAAAAGATGATGGAAATAAGAGGAAAGGATGACAACGAGACACATCTGCAACAAAATAGCGACGAAAAAAAATGATTGTGATGTAACCTGGACTGAAATTGAAAAAGCTATTGAAAACGTTGTCAGTTTTATGGAAAGAAAACTATCATTCAGCTATGACGATTGCAATAACGCACGCAGAGTTTCGGAAAAAAAAACAAGAACAAAAGCAAAACGAAATGCGGAAAAAGTTGAGAATGACATTAGAAAAGAAAGAATCATCATGCAACAGCGATTAAAAAAAATCCTCGTTACATTATTTGTTTTGCATACGTGGCATACTTAATTTAATGAATTTTCATTAACATGACATAATTTATTTCTTTTTCCTATTTTAAGGAAAAAGAAATAAATTATATAATGTTAATGAAAATTCATTGAATTAAATATGCCACGTATGCAATTCCGTTATATTTCACTCACCATTAGTTTATTTTGTTTTCTATCAAATGTTGAAAATAAATGTTATTATTTCAGTTCTTTTATTTTAATCTATATATAATCCATCACGTGTAATCAATTCCTCATGTCTGAAAGGCCTTCTTAGTCTGGTTGTCAGGGATTCTACTGTAATATCAAAAACTTAGTCATTACTCTGATTGTAAATAATGGTATCTGATTTTTAAATTTAATAATTTAAATTTAATAATTTAAATTTAATAATTTAATTTTAAATTTAATAATTTAAATTTAATAATGTTATCTGATCTTAAATTTAAATTCGGAAAGAGTACTGTGTTGTTTATATTGAATTTTACTTCAAAAAGTAACCAATTTTCATTTTTGACAGCATTCAAAAGATTTTTTTTTATCTTTAAGGTCAAAATCACCAAATTTCTTCAGATAAATTATTATATTCTCTTTTAACATTCAGCTTGCATCTCTATACAAGTTGGGTTATTCAGAAGAGTTGTAGTTTTGGCGTTGCTTTAGTTTTCATTAATTTCCGTCATTTTTGTTTATTTATGACTGGAAGGTGATTGATTCCACAGTTGGTTCTGGGATACGTTTTTACAGAATAAAACTGCATTCGCGAATCATTTATTGATTGTTATATAGTCGACCTGGACTCCATGTTTCCTCCTGGGTTTCTCTATATCGAAAAGTGTCTGGATTATTCTTAAAATTTCGTGTTCGTAGTTTTTTGAGCATCGCTGGACCGATTTTTTTTGAGCTCGTTACGGGTTTCTAGTCATGTACTAGCCAACTATTTCATAACTTCAGTCTTTTTCTGATTTAGTATTTAGGTCTCGTATAATGAGGGTAATTTCTTGCGATTTGCTTTGAAACTTGGCCTATCTAGTGTCCTGTAAAATTTATCAATTTCTTCCTTCGTGATTTCCAAAAAAAGAAACTGCTTTTGATGTAGTCACATGGATATGCATTATCAAACAAATTTCTTACTAGCAAAACATTTTCTTTATGATCGAAGTAGAACGTGTTTGCACATAATTGAACATTTGTCTGGGGAGAATAATCATTACCATAGTTGGAATGCTTGCTTAGAGAATAGGTAGATCATGTTACTTCCGGTTAATTGAGGAGATGAATTGTTTGCCAATGAGGTTAGCTGATAAGTCCAAGATAGTATCATGCAAACAACACATTATTGGAAAAGTATCAATGCGAAAATTGTTTGATAATTCATCTCTTAGAAACTGCACAAAAAACATCTTCAATTTCTTTGACCAAAAGATAGAGTATCTTTCTGTTTCTCTCAAGTGTTTGCCGACAGTATTATACATATATATATATATATATATATATATATATATATATATATATATATATATATATATATATATATATGTGTGTGTGTGTAAATGTGGAAACCTGATCTTTCTATCCCCTAGCATTCACGATATACCTCTACTTATAAAAATATGAAATAACTAGATATCTCTGTTAGCCTGCATTTAATATCTCTATAAATATATCAGTGTCTTCTATTACATTTAAAAATGTATATTTGGGCATCAACCCATCTTTTATACAAGTTTCATTGAAGTGACTGACATGGCAGTGCTATTCGGGAATTAAAACATTTCTATTGTTATAAATATATTTTGGTGGAACAATAAAATATTAAGAAGTGAATTTTATGTTTTCTTTTTCTTTTTCTTTTTTTTTGCAAATGAAAGTCGAAAAGTAAGAATTTGTTAATCAAACCAGAACGAAAATCGTCAAACTGAGAAAAGAAGAATAAAACCAGAAATTTATCTAAAATGACAGATTTTTAAAGACGATCTATGGTGGATAGTCTATCAAAATAACATTAAGAAAACATGACATCCGGAAGCTTAAAACTGAGATTTTCTATGGTAAATGTGAACAGATTTCTCAAAAATTATTTGGTCAAGACTTCGTTCACTTTCCTTGTCAAATGACATTAGGAACGTTTAGTTTTAACTACATTAAAGAAGCTTACTTCCAATAGTTTTGTAACAACTATTACTGTGTAGTCTTTTGGGAAAATTAGTAAAAATATGTTTGTTTATTTATTCTAAAGCACCTTTTTGGCATATCGTATTATGAAATAAATTTTGTTTCAAGGTTATATAATTTAATTACAATAAAAGATTTGCGAAGTTTATGAATAAGGTATTGAAATTACTCGAACGTGTCAAAAGTGGGTTGTGAAGTTTCGCGTTGGATATTCCTTGTCGAACAGGGATCCAAAGACGGTTAGCCGAGTTGGAGTTGAAAATCAAGATATTGCTTGAGACTAATCAACGTTATGTGACACGAAAGATAATCAGTATAATCAAAATGTCTAAACCAAGATTTGAAACACGCTTTACACCATGTTGTTTATGTTAGTCAGTTTGATGTGTAGCTTCCACAAAAGCCAATGAACCCTGTGGATAATATCTACTGTATTCAAAGGTCGTCAAAGACCTGCGGACATACATGCACACCCATTTCAACAGAGTATATTCTGGAATTTATTTTAGTGTATTTAAGCATTTACAGCTTAAAGCAAGCTATCAGCAGTGTACAATACATTCCAAAACGAGGTTAGCTACAGCAGGAAGTATTACTGTATATATAAAGCAAGCTAACGGTAGAGACGAATATGAAGTAAAAAAATTACAATAAAAAAATACCCGAAATGCTTACAATAATAAAACATTGAAAGAGAAAATGAGAAAACATTTTATTAAAAGTAAGCTGCTATTATAGCTAAAAATATTCTTGAGGATGAAATTCTGTGCACCGAGTGTGTTTTATATGCTGCTACCAAGTAACACTACAGAATTCAATGAACATACATAAACACATACACTCATACACAGGCTATTTCTCATTGGTTGTTTCACACGACACACATATTTCCCTGCGTCCTTAATATTAGGTTTACCAGTTCAGTGATTTATAATTATTGTTATTTACTTTCCAGTGAGATATTTTATTTCTCTAGTTTGCAGCTGCTAATGATTGTAACGTGAGATATATTTAGGTAAGATGAATCACTGGTGGCGATAAACTTACTCGGTACTTGGTTCAAATAAGTCCTTTTACAATACCGTTAATAATAATAATAATAATAATGATAATAATAATAATAATAATAATAATGATAATAATAATAATAACAAAATAAAAGGACCTTGAAATAGAAATCTCGAAAATGTGGCATATGGATACGTCAACAATCCCTGTTGTAGTTGGAGCCCTAGGACTGGTTGGAAAAGATTGCAGTAGACTAATTGAAGGGATTCCTGGAAGTCCATGCCTCAAGGAGATACAAAAAATTGTTCTGACAAGTACAGCCCACACCTTACGAAGGGCTTCATCTATGTATTTTTTTTTGTCAGTGTAAAGTGTCATGACGCCATTTCTAACCTTTAGGTCCCTGAGCAGGACCTAGAAAGAAATGTGTAAACGCCAGAAATCAAAGAAAATAAAAATAATAATAATAATAATAATAATAATAATAATAATGATAATAATGATAATAATGATAATAATTAGACAGAAACAATTGATCATCTTGTATCAGGTTGCACGATCTTGGCACCCAGGGAATATAAAACCCGTCATGACAGAGTGGGCCAATATCTGCACTGGAAAATTTGCAACTTCTACGGGAAGGAAACTGAAAGAAACTGGTATGAACACCACCCAGACCCGGTTACGGAGACAGGACCTGTTACAATTCTATGGGACTACACAATACACACTGACAGAACAATCAAGGCCAACCGGCCAGATATTGTTATTAAAGACCACAAACAAAAACGGTGCCTCCTTATTGATATGGCAGTCCTGCTGACTGCAATGTATCTTTGAAGATATTCAAAAAGCTATCAAAATACAAGGACCTTGAAATAGAAATCTCAAAAATGTGGTACATGGGAACATCAACAATCCCTGTTGTAGTTGGATCCCTCGGATTGATTGGAAAATATTCCAGTAGACTAACCGAAGAGATTACTGGAAGTCCATGCCTTAAAGAAATACAAATACTGTTCTCACGAGTACAGCCCACACCTTACGAAGGGCTTCATCTATGTAAAATATTTTTTTTTCTTTTTTGCAGCGAAAAATGTCATAATGCCATTTCTCAACTTGGGTCTCTGGGCGAGATCCGGAAAGAAATGTGTACATACCAGAAATCAAAGGAAATAAAATAATAATAATAATAAATGTAAAAATAATAATAATAAAAAAGGAAGCAAAAGCAAATACAATCGACCAGATACTGAAAAGATGGCAAGATAAACCGCTTCACGGTCGATACTCTGTCCGTACCAAACAAGCCGATATAGAAAACACGATGCCCATTAGTGGCTACGTAGTGCAGGAGTAAAACCTGAAACCAAAGGTTTTATCCTTGCTGCACAGGACCAAAGCTTGTTTACTAGAAATTGCCAATCACACATACAGTGTTGACACCAAATGCAGATTCTGTAAATTGTGTCTAGGAACAATTGACCATCTCGTATCAGATTACACGGTGTTAGCACCAAGTGAATATAAAATTCGGCATGATACATTGGGCCATTATCTGCACTGGAATATATACAACATTTACGGGAAGGAACCTACAAGAAACTGGTATGAACATCACCCAGACCCGGTTACAGAGATATGACCTCTAAAAATATTATGGGATTTTACAATACACACAGACAGAACAATCAATGCTAATCGTCCAGACATCATGATTAGAGACCACAAGAACAGAATTTGCTTTCTTATTTACATGGCAGTTCATGTAAATTGTAATGTATTTTTGAAGATCTTTAAAATATACCAAAATACAAAGATCTTGAAGGATCTCAAAAAGTGTGGCATATTAAGGAAATCAGTAATTCCTGTTGTAGTTGGAGCCCTCGGATTGATTGGCAAAGGTTCCGATAGACTCATTCAGAGGATTCCTGGCGGCCCATGTCTTAAAGAAATACAAAGTTGTCCTCACAAGTACACCTCACACATTACTAAGAGCTTTATGTATGCAAAATGTGTGTAATCTGATCAAAAGTCTCTGGTTGGTAACCCGAAAGGAAATTTATATAACGACAGAAATTAAAGGAAATAATAATAATAATAATAATAATAATAATAATAATAAAAGAACATGAAAGTAATAAGCGTCTTTACTCCGTAAGAAAAGAAGCCAACAAATTCAAAATGGAGTTTAAAATGGTCGCAGAAATACAAGTAAAGTACAATACACCGGCTGAAGCTGCAAAATACTTAAAAAAAGAAAGCAAAGACAAATGCAACCGACCAGATACAGAAACAATGGCAAGATAAACCGCTTCATGGCCAATACTCTGCCCGTACCAAACAAGCTGACGTAGACAAAACCCGTACCCATCCGTGGCTACGTAGCGCAGGGTTGAAAGCTGAAACTGAAGGTTTTATCCTTTCTGCACAGGACCAATGCTTGTTAACTAGGAATTATCAAGCACATATACTAAAATATTGTGATAGCCCAAAATGCAGATTCTGTGATAAATATCCAGAAACAATTGATCATCTTGTATCAGGTTGCACGATATTGGCACCCACTGAATATAAAACCCGGCATGACAGAGTGGTCCAATATCTGCACTGGAAAATATCCAACTGAAAGAAACTGGTATGAACACCACCCAGACCCGGTTACGGAGATAGGACCTGTTACAATTCTATGGGACTACACAATACACACTGACAGAACAATCAAAGCTAACCACCTAAGACTGGTTGGAAAAGATTCCAGTAGACTAATTGAAGGGATTCCTGGAAGTCCATGCCTCAAAGAAATACAAAAAATTGTTCTCACAAGTATAGCCCGCACTTTACGAAGGGCTTTATCTATGTAATTTTTTTTTGTTTGTTAGTGGAAAGCGTCATGATGCCATTTCTAGCCTTAGGTCTCTGGGCGGGACCCGGAAAGAAATGTGTACACACCAGAAATAAAAGGAAATAATAATAATAATAATAATAATAATAACAAAAATTATAGTAGTGTCTACCTTAGCAAAGAAAACGAGAAGATAGACAACTTACAAAATAAAGTATGAAATTGTGAAAGTTCTGGAAGACCAAACAAAGGACGTTGATGATGAGAGCATTGGAACGTTGAAAAAAAAAGCCTTGCAGACATTTGATTCTAATTTTGAAATAGAGCCATTTAAAAAATTCCTGCGCAGAACAGCGTTTTACAAATTACCGGTTGATATTCTTGTCGCAAAGGTGACCTGAAAATAAATTTCTTATGAGCAACCAATAAGTGCGACCGGAAAAAGCACAATAATAAAGATATTTCACTAAATAATATTATTATTGAGTCGTTGGGGGTGATCGTCTGAGGTAAAATTGTAGCCTACAGCGGTGAAAGTTGGTGATAATCTTCGCCGAAAAGAGACTTCAAATGTGTATTTAAGTTTCATGATGTTATTTTTTCTGTCAATTTTTTTTAAACGAATGTCCATCTTATATGCTATTAAATTAGGCTGAAAAAAATAAAATGTCATGGTCAAGCGAAATAACTCACTACTAACCTCACGAAAGTTTTTATTGAAAATCTATGATTTATATCTATGATGTATATCTCGTGGAATTAGAAAGATTGATTCAAACTAGTACTGTACTGTTTAGAAGGAAATTAACTGATGAAAAATCTCTGGAATTAGTTAACAAGAAAAGGCGAATTATATTTATTCAATGACAAAGCATCAAAAAAAAAATGTAGATTCATTGGGAGGTTTTTATTCAAACGCCATATTTACCAACTATGACGTTAACAGATCATCATTTGTTCTGGTCTTTAAAGAAATCCCTTAATGAAAGAATAAATATTTCTATAAAAGATGAAAAGAGACACTCAATACTTTGCTGAAAAAGAGAAATATTCGCGGAGGAGGGGGATAGAAAGACAAAGTTGCTTGGAAAGTGTCAGAAGGTTATAAAAGAAAACAGGTAAATAGTTGATCGCAGACACAATCTCATCTCTCTATTAAAGTTAATATAACAGCTTGATGTTATTAGATTGGTTGGTTTTCTATACGTAAACATTGGTCGGGTTTATATTTAAGTCATTAGGTAAGCATGTGTCTTTGACACTTGAGTCTATGGAAAAGTAAAGGTCATTTACACTCACGCCTAACAGTAAAAACTGGTTGTCTTTATAACTGACTCTGTGGTTAAATTTTTCTGAATTATACTAGATTCTAAACGTAAATATAGGTCGTTCACATTTGATTCTGTAAGTATGTATTTGATAGCTATCCCATTTTAGGGAATTTTTAGCCTCTACAGGAACACTGTATTCGGGCCCGACCAATATATAAGGGATTTCACGGTGTCAGGATATACAATAACTTAAATTTGCGCATAAATCTCAAACGCCATCTTTGAGTCATATTTTTTTCCCCCAAAAGCTATATATTATTAAATACGGTACATTGTTAAATAAAGTTAATGACAAGGAAAAATCAAACTGTCGCCTATTTTTACTTCATTAACCAAACAAATTTTAGGGGTCACTCTAGTATTCTGATGATTTACTGACTTAACTATATCACTATCCATCGATTTTACTTGTGAGCTGGAACTAAATAATAACGTTTAACACTGTTTTGAAAACATTTTGACTGTTACTTACATGTTTTACATTATTCGGACTGTTATTCTCATCTTCATTGCCGTATTCACAGCTTTTCAGTCGTTGTACGCTCCGACTTCTTCACGCTATTGGAATTTCGAATCGAACCTTTTATTTCGTCCACCGAGGTAGATTGTTCTAGTTCCACGTGTCACGCCTCTTCCGAATGTCTCAGTTATTTCCCTTTAATTCAACTCTCCAAGCGTTTGGTTCACCACTGCTGTGGTTTGGTATTGAACTCACAACTCTTTGGGTCTAGTCACTGGATCTATCCAACGTCTTTATTCACTGGTCCATGTGTCCTTGGCTCGAAATTCATAATACCTCATTTCAGAGATATAGACAGATTTTGACCTTTCTTCTTAGTTTACACGGCGGAACTAGATAATGGGATGTCAAATATCCTCACAATTTCAGAATATATTTGTTTTAGATGTCTATCACCCAGCATCATACCCCATCCATTCACGTTGACTCAGGATGAGCAGCCTAAGTAATGTTTACACAGACTCATCAGGTATCAGAACACTGTTTATATAGGGCTGAACATTTCAAGTGCATTAGTGCCTCTTCCTTTACATACTGCTACCCCATGTTTTTAGTCTTGGGTATGACGATAAACCACATCCGGCAGCAAGGCCTCTGATCAGGAGGTTGGAGGTTTTCAGGAGCGTGGAATCACCTCAATGGCTGTTGTTCCCAGGTTCATTTTCACTCGTTGGTGGTCGTACTTGTTGCGTTCCCAGCTATAGGCAAATTGTTAACTCCCAAACAAAATCAAAGCATTATGAATGTATAAAGACACTTTTTTTATGATAAAAA
Organism: Acanthosepion pharaonis; assembly: GCA_903632075.3. NCBI lineage: Eukaryota > Metazoa > Mollusca > Cephalopoda > Sepiida > Sepiidae > Acanthosepion > Acanthosepion pharaonis. The sequence goes on from CAHIKZ030004834.1 coordinate 271,278, forward strand.
TATCAGCAATTCATTTTTATATAAAAAAATTAACAACCCATATTGATAGAATAATTGACCGACAACACATATCTGTACCTGAAGGCATACAATTGCGTTCAAATTATTTATATCTTAACATTAAATAATTCATAGAGGTTGATATGCCGCTAAACAAAATCAACAAAAAATAAGCCAACCCCATGATTTGGAACGCCTGTGTATATGTCTTTAAGATTCCTTTCCCACAAATGAAGCATTTATTCGTGTACTTGATGTTGCGAACACAAACTTTCGTACAAATTGTTTTCCAGCTTTTGCCATTTTGTTCAACCCGTAAAAGAGGAAAAGACATTATTTCCTAAAGGAAACATACAAATCTTGCGCCATAGTCAACGAATCACCCAAGAGCAATATACGAGCGGGCGATTTCAGTTTATTGCCCGTTCACACTGTCTTCGTAGTCATTTACTACGGAGGCAGTGTGCGATACGAAAACATTAATTATTTTGGGCCATGATTGTGGCTGGATGATAAAATACTGCTTTTTGAGGTTTTCATTTACATAACCGCAGCATTACGGTAAAACAAATGAATATATAAATAAACATAGGAATTGAGTTAATCTTAGCTAAAATCCAATTTATAAAACGATGCAGTTAAAGTAGAAATCAAGCAGTTATATGCTTAATAGGATTCTTGTTTTGTCTCACGAATGTTCATTTAGTTGAAATAAAATCTATTTCGCTGTTGAAGTTGATTATTCGGCGAAACATGTTAAAATAGAAGCTTTCCTAATTGTCTTTTATATTTATCAGAAAGGGCTTCGAGAGATCTTAAAGAGAGATGTGCTTTTCTTCAGAAGGCCGATTAAAACGAATGGCAAATTTTCATGATTAATTTCTATCGAAATTCTAGGACGCTTGACGTTAACTATTAAAAAAAACAGATATGTCTGCTCAAACACGTGTTGATTAACTATAACGTTTATAGTAATAAGGAAAATCTATGACAAAGGTGAATATGATAAAGGTGAAAATCTATGACAATGGTGAAAATCCATGACAAAGATGAAAATCTAAGACAAAGTGTAAAATGATTCGTGTGGACGCTGAGAATTTCAAGATTTGTGAAAAAAATTTAAATTTAAATTTAAAATTTTCATCGTCCACTCTCCTACGTGCGTATGTGCAATTTCATGGAATTAGTCTGATGAAATCCTAAATGTCGAGTGGTCTGTTGATAATTTTCCTGTTGTGCTTTTTTATTATTTGTGCCATGTTCTCGGTGCAGCTGTAGCTGATTTTTACTGTGTTTTTGTTAAATATTTTGTGTAGGGTGCTTGATTCCGGGAAGTGTTTGTGTAAGAGTTTGAAGAATATTTTTCCTACGTTTGTTTTTACGTTTTTTGCACCGATTAAACAATAAGTAAATAAATAAATAAAATAAGAAGCAAAAAATAAAATTAAATACAAAACAAGCCAAATAATTTAACCCAAATAAATAAACGACTTCCGGTAAAATAACCGCCATAATAGACAACCCACAATGCATCACTGACCCGTATATATATAAATAGCCGAGAAAAATAACAGCACACGTGGCCTGACGATTGCATATAGCATGAAACAAACTGTCGCCTCTAAGTGTTGACTTCTATGTTCACTTATATATATATATATATATATATATATATATATATATATATACATATATATATATTATATATATATATAAGGTAAATCTGGGGACAATCATTATATGGGAAGGATATCTCAGAATTCAAACATACCCTTCAAATTAACTGACTTATTTTATATATATATAAATGTGTGTGTGTGTGTGTGTGTATACACACATATATATATATATATCTGTATATATATATATATATATATATATATATATATATATATATATATATATATATATATATCAATACACACACACATATATATATATATATATATCAATACACACACACACACACATATATATATATATATCAACACACACACACACACACACATATATATATATATCAACACACACACACACACACACACTCACACACACACACATATATATATATATATATATATATATATATATATATATATATATATATATATATATAAATAAGGTAGACCGGCTGACAACCATTATATGGGGAGGATATCTCAGAATTCAAACATCCTTCAGGAAAAGTTAACAGTTTGCAGAATTTGTCTGTTTCCTTCCAAAAAGTGTGGATGTTTCTCCCCAGGCCTTCACTAAAATCAAATCATCTGTGTTACTTCTCTCGACTGGAAAGTCTATCATGTATGCGTGTGCGCGCGAAATATAGACGTTAATAAAATGACTGAAGAAAAAAAACTCAGAAACACAAACCTCAAGCGGAAGACACTAAGCGATAGAAAGAGGTCCACATCGATTCGAAAATAAACACATATAAAATATATTATATATTTGGTCGTATAGCAGAACAGGCAGCAAGAAGTAAAGACAACGGGTGAAGCATAAGGTTGGTCAATTAATAACAAACGCAGCATCGAAAACGATAAAAATATTAGCGCCATCTCTTTAAGCACGGGATTCACAAAACCCATATAGCAGTTTTATTTTGGTTTGGTTTTGTTTTGCGGCATATCAACACCTCAATGGGTCATTTAATGCCGACAAAATTTTTATTGCTGTTAATATTTTTCCAAAAATGTATTTCTGTTAATATTTGTATCAAAAAAATTATTGCTGATAATATTTATTTTCTTCAAAAATGTATTGCTGGTAATAATGGATTGCCAGTCATAATTTTTCCTTCAAAAAATTTGTTGCTGCTATTAAAATCGATTTTTATACTTTCATAGTGTTTTAACCCCAGTTTTGGTTCTGGGACCCTATCTGGTACTACCACCCCAGGTCAGGGTGGACCTGGGAACATCAGCAATTAAGAGGTGGTTCCACGCTCCTCAAAACCTCTTGATCAGAGGCCTTGCTGTTGCGCATAGTTTAGTGTCATACACAGGACGTGGATGTAGTTTAGCGTCATACCCAGGACGTGGATGTAGTTTATCATCATACCCAGGACGTAGATGTAGTTTATCGTCATACCCAGGACGTGGATGTAGTTTATCGTCATACCCAGGACGTAGATGTAGTTTAGCGTCTTACCCAGGACGTGGATGTAGTTTATCGTCATACCCATGACGTAGATGTAGTTTTATGGGTGAAGGTTGCCGTGTAGTGTTAATGAAGGCAATACTCGATATTTTATTTGGATTACATACAGGAAAAGTTTATATCTTGATTTGTATAGTTGTACTTTTTTCGAACAGTTTCGTATTTAATGTGTTCCTAGAAAAAGGATATGAGTAATTTTTATGTGAAATCGAAATATTCTTACCGCTTATTTTCACGTTACTGTGTAAAACGGATGAAAAGCAAATGGTTAGACACAAGAGATGCTTTCATGTGGTTTCAGCTGTCGGCCAGCCTTTTTGATCTCGAAATAGCTCGCCTTAGCGTCACGTGGCCTGTTTACTCGTAAGTTTCTCACGTATCCAAAGTTTTAGGACTTATTCCGGCACCTTTTCGCTGAAGCCCGTCATCTTGGTATATACGAGAATATAAATGGTCTTTTGTTGTTTTCAAAGATACCTACACCCTGCTTTCATTGTCCAATTAGTTATGGTAGTGAACTCAATCCAATGTTCATACTTGTGGCTTCTGGAAAGCAATACGCTTGTGTAATCGTTTCAGTTTTTAATGATCGTATGTTGGCCTCATTCCAGTAAAAGTTGAGTAAATGCCTACATGAGGGATCTTGTCGAATTATGCTTTACAAAAGGGATCGATAGTGTAGTGTGTCCAACAAAAACTAATACACGTGGTGACATAAATCTTTTCCGTTTACTTTTATCAAATTTATTCTTTAAAAACAGCAAAAAATCAATTACAATTCATTCAGTGATATATTCACCGTTATTTTCAACAACCTGTTGGTGTTTATCAGAGAGTTCTTTCGTCCTGGATATGATGATAAACTACATCTGCGTGCTCGGTAAGGCGATAAACTACATCCGCGACCTCGGTAAGACGATGAACCATATCCGCGACTTCGGTAAGACGATAAACCACTTTCGCGAACTCGGTAGGACGATAAACCACATCCGCGACCTCGGTAAGACGATAAAATACATCCGCGACCTCGGTAAGACGATAAACCACATCCGCGACCTCAGTAAGACATAAACTAAATCCCACAGCAAGGCATTTGATAAGAAGATTTTGAGGAGCGTGGAACCACCTCATAATTGATGGTGTTCCCAGGGCCACCCTGACCCGAGGTGGTAGCACCTGTCAGGGTCCCAGCTATGGGCAAATAAAAATAGGTTTTAATACCAGCAATAGCTTTTTGGAAAAAATATTACCAGTAGTACATTTTTGAAAAAGAAAAATATTACCAGCAATACATTTTTGGAAAAAAATATTTCCAGCAATACAATTTTGGAATGAAATATTACCAGCGATAAAAATATTTTTGGCATTAAATAGCCCATTGTGGTTGATATGCCGTAAAAGTAAACAAATTAAACTAAACCAGAGAGTTCTTCGGTCCCTTTTGACTAAAATGTCTTGATTTGAAAGAGTCTCTAACGAACTCTTGAATCTGGTTTGCATTAGAGAAAGTTTTTCTCCATCAAAACGTGTTGCAGAGACAGAAAAGTGTGATGATCGACTGGTGCAAAGTCAGACAGAAAAGGGTAATAATCGACTAGTGCAAGGTCAGACAGAAAAGGGTAATAATCGACTAGTGCAAGGTCAGACAGAAAAGGGTAATAATCGACTAGTGCAAGGTCAGACAGAAAAGGGTAATAATCGACTAGTGCAAGGTCAGACAGAAAAGGGTAATAATCGACTAGTGCAAGGTCAGACAGAAAAGGGTAATAATCGACTAGTGCAAGGTCAGACAGAAAAGGGTAATAATCGACTAGTGCAAGGTCAGACAGAAAAGGGTAATAATCGACTAGTGCAAGGTCAGACAGAAAAGGGTAATAATCGACTAGTGCAAGGTCAGACAGAAAAGGGTAATAATCGAAGTGCAAGGTCAGACAGAAAAGGGTAATAATCGACTAGTGCAAGGTCAGACAGAAAAGGGTAATAATCGACTAGTGCAAGGTCAGACAGAAAAGGGTAATAATCGACTAGTGCAAGGTCAGACAGAAAAGGGTAATAATCGACTAGTGCAAGGTCAGACAGAAAAGGGTAATAATCGACTAGTGCAAGGTCAGACAGAAAAGGGTAATAATCGACTAGTGCAAGGTCAGACAGAAAAGGGTAATAATCGACTAGTGCAAGGTCAGACAGAAAAGGGTCATAATCGACTAGTGCAAGGTCAGACAGAAAAGGGTAATAATCGACTAGTGCAAGGTCAGACAGAAAAGGGTAATAATCGACTAGTGCAAGGTCAGACAGAAAAGGGTAATAATCGACTAGTGCAAGGTCAGGCGAGTATCGCGTGTAGAGTAGAATAGAGAAACCCTTTCCAGAATATATTTCGGTGTTATATTTTTAATGTTCGCCTAATATAAAGTCATAGAACCACTCACGATAGAAGTTCCTTGTGTTTGATGTATGGAAGTAAGTAGTGGGGGTTAGTGCACATCATAAGGATATGTAAGATAGGTAATAGTTGACCCCAGACTTAAAGAGAATAAGATAGTAGGGAGTCTGTTCCACAATGTAACAGATCTGAAGAAGAAACTGAATGGAACTTCCTTTTATTAATGGAATACGAAAGGAATGAGAATGGTTCACCTCTGTGGATATATAGCATGGCGGGTCTTAGCTGTAAAGGTCTGAACTAGTAGAACTAGGGAATATAGGTTGTTAGAATATTTTCCATGGAAAAAGCTATAGTGTAGCGAGAGAGGCTAGCGACGTTTGGACTGTGGGAAAGTGGGTGTAGGGTGGAAAATAATTTATTGCCTACAAGGCCGCGTAAACGCTTTTGAACCGTCGAGGCTGAAAAGAGAAGATTGGGTAACTCATATATATGGCAGCAATACTCCATTTCTTGTTGTATGCTTCTTTAAATTGTCATGGAGGAGAACAGCATTTCCATTTAATCCATGGTGTACGCTGCAACTCTCGCAAAATCCACGGTGTATTCTGCCACTCATGCAAATCCACTTTATATGCTGCCACTCTCATGCAAAATCCACTGAGTAGGATGCTACTCTCATACAAAATTATATTGTAGGAATGTTATCATTATTATAAATAAAAAATAAGATATAAAATAATAATAATAATAATAATAATAATAATGAAAATTATAAATAAAGTAAAATAAAACAATAACATAAAAAAACTTGTTTAAAATAAATTAAATAAAAATTAAAAATAATAGAATATTTTCAACATGCAACAAAAACTGTTCCTGTCGGAAATATGGACATCCCACCAAAAGACGTTAACTTCAATCTCTTCACCAAGAACCTTGGTACGGACCACACGTGTCTGGCTTCTCACTGGGGTATGACTTGAAATACATTACTCCCTTTTATCACATGTAACTTAAAACAGTTGTAACCTCAAAAGATACACAAACCAATACACACAAAAAATATAAACAAATTGTATGAAATTAACATAAAATTTACCATGTTTTTCTTGTTATTTGTGTACGTTTTATTTCCTGTCAAGTGTGATTTTATCTCTGTGAACAAGAAGCTAATTTCTCTTGATGTGAGTGAACCCTCACAACATTTTGGTGACCGCCGATATGTATGTATAAAGAAAACAACCTATTTACCCACAATATCACTGAATTCATTAACCGACGCTTTAATCTTCTAATCTGTGGGACAAACCTAGAGGCAGAACTTTAATATTCTTCTTGCCTTCTCTGCTACTGATGTAGCCTTGCTATGGTGCTTGGCTTCCTTTACTGCTGCTCCACTTACCTTTGTATCGCCATCGTTTTCTTTTCCTGTTATTTCTTTCTATGTAACCGTGGTATTAGGTACTAATGTTTCTGATGGATGATGGTCTTTCAATCTTAATTAATAACTCCTAATTGGGGCTTTTCGGACAAGAATTCAAATAAATTAGAATCAGTGGGAATTATTCAAAACCATCGATGTTCAAAACCATAAAATATACGAAAAAAAAATTGAGTTTGACACCTAACAAGCATGCAAAAAAACTTTAATGAAAAAAATTCATATCATGTATATTCTCGCTGGTAGAATATGAAATTAAAAAATTCTCAATTACACTCGTGATCTACATTAACATTTCGTTACCTCTCAAGAGATATACGACTCAAATTTTGAGAAGTGTCTCATTACAATCTACTTGATGAAAGCAACGGAACCTGACCATGACCAATGCGAGCCCGTCCTGGGTATGATGATAAACTACATCCAGCATTAAAACAGATGAGGGCTTTTGAGGAGCGTGGAACCATTTTTTAGTTGCTGTTGTTCCCAGATCCATCCTGACCTGGGGTGGTAGTACCTATTAGAGTTGGGGGAGGGGTCCTAGCTGCGGGCAAATAATGAGCCTGCAAAGTGGGGTCAAAACACTATGAAAGTATAAAAATACAATTTTATGGTAAAAGATTTCCAGCAATAGGTTTTAATAGTAAAAGAAAAAGAAATTACCAAAGCCCCCAAGGAAATTAAATTTTGGCATTAAATGAGCCAGACGGACTTGATGTGTTGCTAAAGAAGTAAACCAACGAACTAACCCAACAAGGCAAGTCTTCAAGATGAAAGATATCGGTTGCGGTTTGATCTGGAGAAGGATGGCTTCAACCAGGCCTTCTTGTGAAAGAATACATTTTTGGCTTTTAATCCCGATGAAAAAGATGCTGCTGCTGATGATGATTCAGTACCGGACATTTTTCTTTTTTTTAGAAACTTATAATTAATACGATATTTTTTTATTTTTACATTTAATATTGGATATTTCCGGGTATGCTTTAATGTTTTCATTCAGTTCCGCTGTGAAATGGCTCGCAAAATTTCCCCAGGAAGAGCGTTTATTGGATATTTATTTGGCGTTACACCGGTTTACTAAATAAAAGCGCAAAGCGATTTTTATTTCCCCTGGGAAATTTGATATATTTTTTTATAATAAATAACAATTTTGACCCTGACTAAGTGTATTATTAATGAACGAATCATTTGAAGGTTCATTTTATTGACAAGGTTACATGAAAAACCATAAATCTAAATGAAATATTTTTTTAACTTACTTAACACGAGGCGTTCCATTTTGATGCAGTCAGCCTCTCGGCCATAATTTTAACGATAACTGCTGGCTTTATTACAAAATATTTATTTAACCCGAACGGGAGATGCTTTGTGTGTGACTTCCGTCCGGTTACTCGCATCAAGAGACTAGATCGAAATAAAATCATCTCACTCTTTGCCGGAAAGGACAAGAGGAAATGGTCGCTTACGACAAAATCTAGATTTTACAAAATGATCGAATTTATTAATGACTATCATTACACGAAATATTTCGAAATTGAGTATTTAAAAAGACGTGCTTAGTTTTACTGCATTTCGGCTTGTCAGTTTTCCCACCATTTTTAGTCAACATATTATTTAAGATGCTTCTTCTTTCCAATCGCCGTTGGCACCTGCACGCATTCGAGCAACGGGATCGTCAGCCTCTGTCCTTATTTCCTTACTCCCCTTACTCTGGTGGCGGAGATGGCTGTGAAAGCCCAGCCGACTCCTGAAGAGTCGTAAGCAGGAGTCATAGAGTAGTGTAGGTGGCCGACGCGGATGGTCGAGTCGGACCCTCCTGGCAACGCGTCGCAGAATATCTTTATGTTTTTATATATAACAACAAACCATCCTCACAAAACAAACCCAAAATGTAACTGCAGAATAAAGAACGAATGCCCGTTAAATGGCATTTGCTTGAAAAACAATATAATATACCAAGCCACTGTAAGATCAGCAGATAGCAAAGAAAATATACATAGGAATAACTGAAGGAGGCGGGTAACGGGAAAACAACGCACGCAAAACAACAAAAAGGATATAAATAGTAAATATCTAAATGTTTATGTGAAATTAAAGACAAAACAAAGTTACACCCAAAAAATGGATAATAAGGAAAATAGCATCAGCCTACAAAAATAAATCCTAGAAACGGAATAATGTAAGAACTCTGGAAGAACTAAATAAAAAATTAACATTTTTCTTAACTGCAATAAGGTTGTTTCCCGCATATACATTAATATATATATATATATATATATATATATATATATATATATATGAAATTACGCAGTCACTCGAATCCGAGGATGCCAATCTACTATGACGGTTTGCTAATCATAATTGCAGACGCCTACTTAGGCTACTTTGCGTTTGTTCAACACCCAAAGAGGTCACCTGTGGTTTATACTGAAACTAGGCTGAGCACACCTTAGTTACAGATTCTGGGAGAGAGTAGATTATCTAGCATGATAAACAATGTGAACAAGGCCAGCATACTCAAATCCTCGGTCACTATGACTTGTGACTTCGTGCTAGCACAACCACCGACAGCTCCTAATTTGATCCACAAGGCTTGGATCAACTTGTGATATGGTTTCCAGGCAATTACCAAAGGTGCCGCACGCTGGGATCGCCTCCTTCAGACTGATAACATCAAGAACTCAACTTCCTGATATATATATATATATATATATATATATATATATATATATATATATATATATATATATATATATATGAGAAAAATTTCTCAGAGTTAACTTGTAGAAAAAGCCTATATGTATGAAGGTAAAAGACAATAAGAAAAATGTTTTATTAGCCGACATTTTTCGTCCAATATTAACTTTTTCAAGGCAAAGACGAAATGAATTTATTAAAAACAAAGTAACTATTAACAACAAACAAAATGTCCTTGGTAATTAGAATACATTTAGAAAACGCTATTGTATTCATATTGACGTAATTTTCAGTTCAAAATATGAATACAATAGCGTTTTCTAAATTTCTTCTAATTACCAAGGACATTCTGTTTGTTGTTAGTTACTTTGTTTTTAATAGATTCATTTAATTTTTGCCTTGAAATATCCACATTGGACGAAACGCCTCGGTTAATAATACAGTTTTCCTGTTGTCTTTTACCTTTATACGCGCATGCGCGCGCGCACACACACACGCGCACACACACACATATACATATATATAAATATATATGATTTAAGAATGAATCAGCTGACACATATTCTGTGTGAGGTTAGGTCTATCTGTCTTTTGGTAAACTATTGCTATTAAGTGAAGAGAGGAAAACCCGGATGCTATAGTGTAATTGTCAGGCTGAAGAGTGTTTCAAATCTGCCATTATTTCTTATTCTTATGAAGTTTGAAGAGAAAAGTTCAAAGATTATTTTGTAGCGATAAACGGTTGGCGTTTATTATTGATTATTTAGATAATGAGAGAAATGATTTTAGAAAATCCATTGTAGTATTTATTTACACTGCTGTGAACCCTGCTGTTCATTCGCTTGTTTTAATAATTATGACAAAATGGCGATAGAAATAGAATTTATCATCATTTGTACTTCTCTCATGTCCGCAACCTTTGGAATGAGAAAAGAGAGGCTTGTCAGCAAAAGACATCACCCAAGATGCAAGCTATGAATGTGAGATGTCAAAAATGCGAAAATACAGAAATGTAACTTTTTCAATCACTTTACTTTAAGCAAGGTAATAATGCCACTGAGACAAAAGGTGGGTCTGGATGTGAAATAGAATGAAAAGACCAGAAACGTAATCTTAAACTGGGAACAAGGAGTAAAGCTTTACACTTGTTCAAAAGATCAGGGAGGAGTGTGAACCAGACGTTACAAAAGGGCATTTTCAGACAACATATATTGCCAGACAACGTATATTGCCAGACGACAAATATTGCCAGAAAACATATATTGCCAGACAACGTATATTGCCAGACGACAAATATTGCCAGAAAACATATATTGCCAGGCAATATACAGTAGCGTCCAAAACTAAGGGACAAAATTTTAAAACCTAATATTTGTTAGAAATAACAAGTGTGAAAAGCTGAAATTTTGACAACTGGTAGTCGTTATCATCCATAATAACATACTAAAATTTGAATCATTTGCAAAGGATAGAAAAAGAATTATAACAATTATTTTTTTATTTTCAAAATAGGATCGTCCAAAAGTAAGGGACAAAATTGAGAAAAACAATGTAAACGGCAAAAAAAAAAAAAACAATAAAAATACATGTACAATCAATATTTAGTAAATGAGCCCTTGCTCTCAATGACAGCTGCACATTTTCTCTGGTCCCGAATTAGAGCCTGTGTTAATGTATATAAATTAGACCAAACCCGGATATAAGAGAAACCCGGTTATAAGAGACTTCTTCTCCGGTCCCGACAACTCTCTTACATCCGGGTTACACTGTATCTGTGTTGTTCCATATCCGTGTTAGAGTTCTTCTTTATTGGTTCTGACTTGGACTATCACCGTGGTACAAGGAACCAGACCATAACACAAACATTGCTAATATCCAGAAAGGATGAAAATCATATATATATATATATATATATATATATATATATATATATATATATATATAGGGTGAGTGTATACTTTTAGAACCTTTTGGGGCGGGTTCCTCAAACCAAAACAAGGGCAAAAAATCCATATACTATATTAGATTTAAAGTTTACGGTAGAAGCTGTTAAATGTAAAATCCAAGATACAATCCCAAAATACTTATTACCATAGTTTGCGGTGCCATGGATCCTGTCACAGCAACGCGACGATAAACAGATAAGTTTGGTTGAATCAGCTGCCTTCGGTCTGGAAACGCAATCTGACACAGCCGTGCAGCCTCGCGTTAATTACCATTCGGGCGGTCGTATGCATAAACCATATATGTCAGTTCATGTTATGAATATCCTGTCATTATTAAACGGAACACTTCTCAGTTAACTGACAACTACAAACGTTAAACGTTGAAAACAGACTAGCTACCAATGTAAACGAATGAGAAATGTAACCTAGTCTCCATGGCAATACAGCGCCATCTACTGTAAACTTTCGTAAAACTTAATAACTCAAAAACGAAGGATTTGCTGACATGTATATATGCTGTCGTTTTGGTGTGATGAAACGTGGCCTGACGATTGCGTCTAGCATGAAACAGACTGTCGCCTCTAAGTGTTGACTTCAATGTGCACTTTTGTATTTACACACGCTCTAACTCTGATATTGAGCACTTTATCCCATAAATATAGCACACCTTAAGACTATATTTCTTCATATATATATATATATATATATATATATATATATATATATATATATGTGTGTGTGTGTGTGTGTGTGTGTGTGTGTGTGTGTTTGTGTTTGGTCGACATAGACATATCCTTCGTTTTTGAGTTAACATTTTAAAGTAAACAGACTAGTCTCAAATGCACACAAATGGCAAATGTAACTTAGTTTATATGGCAAAATAGCGCCATCTAGCGTAATTTTTCTTTCAGACTTAAATCAAAAACGAAAGATTTGCGGACCTGTGTTTATATGGACTTTTGTTATTATTTTGGTGTGAGGAAACCGAAATATATATATATATATATATATATATATATATATATATATATATATTGTGTGTGTATGTGCGTGCTTATGTATGTGAGTTTGTGGTATATAGATACACTTGTGTAATACATCTGTATGTATATATAATCGTTACAAATGTCTACGAGTGAGCTCCAATTTCTTGATATCGTGCCTTTATCCATGCAATAATCCAATTCTACCCGACTCAGTAATTTCCTGTGTTTTGTGGATAAGTTTACTTATTAAAAAAATATTGTTGCCAGCAATCAAACGATATATTTCTGCTCTCGTTAACCGCTAAATTCTTATCAGTCGTCATGAAAATCATTTCTTCAAACGAAACTGATGTTGTAAGCATAAAATCACTTCTGTTCGATGCAGCCGTCTGTTGAATCATTTGTCTGATGAATTCAGCCTTTGAAGTCTTGAATACCTGCTAGTGTTGGTGTTACGCCATTGATTAATAATTTCTGAAGAGAAAAATTGTTTCAGAAACGGTTGAAAATTGCTTTTATGCAGAACTTGGAACTAGAAGCATCTCACCCTCGTACCTCTCTAGAAGAAAATGAAAGAAAGAGTAATCTCTCTCTCTCTCTCTCTCTCTCTCTCTACATATATATAAAACAGAGGATGTCTGTGTGTCTGTCTGTGTGATACCTTTTCACTCGAGATCCATCTAACTTGCTGTATACATTGTACATTGTAAGAGATAAGTTCTTAGCAATACAACTCAATAAGTTTTAAAAAATCAATAATTGATAAAGCCGATCAAAAATCGATAAACTCAACTTTTTTCCTCCTATTTTGTTCGAATTCAGTATATAGGTTACTTACATCATGACGAGCTCAACGATACATCATTTTTATTTCTAGGCCACTGCGTTTAGCGAAAAACCGCGATAATGAAAAATCGATTTCAGCACAAATTTTAAACTAAAACCGTCCCTCAATTTTCAAGTAATGTAATAGAAACTTCACCCAATTGTAGCCAACAATAAGTCGATTGTTTAACCATCATTTAACTTGATAATTGAGTCAACCCATACAGTGAAAACCCTCGTAAATAGTAACAAATGGCGATTTTTACTGGTTTCTTATTTTTCATTGATCTTTCTACCAATTTTCATCAAACTTAACAATTGCTTTATAAATGGATCCTCTTTTACATCCCTGGTAGCACACTGACAAATTTCAAAAACTCCAAAATAATTGTGGTCTGAAGTGGGTCTTCATTTTGCCTGTTTTTCCCCATTCATGTCCTCGGCTAACTTCGATTGAATAAATGCAAACTACTTCTGTTATAACAGTAACTGCATTAATTCAAATTTTTTTTTTAATGAAAGTACTTTAAAGTAATTGAGGAAGATAGACTTTGTTACATCTAAACATGATGCTGTTTTTGCTTCATTCTAATTGAACGCTTTTTTCTAATCGACCAGCTGACTGTGGCTGTTAGTACACTTTAAAATATAATGGTAAAAGTTATTTTCTGTTCGATATACGGCATATGCTCAGTCTGATCAACTGATGCCTTTAAATCATAAATAATTAAGAATTTCTATCTGTAAAATCTATTTATAATATTGTTGCCAATATTGTTCTAGTTTAACTAAAAACAGTAGTCACTAAAATATTTACATGTAAATGACGAGAGGTCATTATTTGCAGAAGTAAAAGGAAATCAAAGGAGCGACACCATTGAATCAATAGCTGCATCTACTGCAACGAAAGTTGGGTCACTGCGTTCAATAGATACTCATAATCTGCATTCACCTCCTCCTTTTATGTCCATCTAACAACATCATTCAATAAATCTCTAACTTGAGTGGCTCTTGGATTTTGTATTGGGTGAACATTTAGTAAAAAGAATAATTCACATCGCTTTTCAATGAGTCAACTTACAGGTGGTCGCACTGACTCCCTGCACATCTGAATTCAACAGAGCGTTTCTATGACGCCAAAGACCTTTGCTTACTATAAAATCAAAACTTTTTACATGTCAGCATATCTTAATAAACACAGGCTGTTTACCACGCCGAATTCGCTTATTAGATGTGTCTAAATAAAATCGGTTATGGCAAACGAATCTTTTCAATAGTATGAAGAGACATCCTATGTTCGATTCTAAAAGGGCGAAAGTTGACATATACTTTTTGAAATAAGCGTACAGATTGCTCATTTCAAAATCAGTTAGTCTGGAAATCAGAAATCTCTATGTTGATTGATTGATTGTATTTTTACGGTTTATCAATCCCTTCCAGTTTATTTAAAGGCAGATAATAATGGTTTTACTGATACAAACCCTACTATTTAACCCATAGCTGAGATAGAAGAGGTGGATTCATGCCTTTCCCCATGAGGATTTGCTCGTTACCCATATACTCAACTCACATATACAACCTTGTAATTAGTTTTGTTTCACATTTATAAATATTCATTGGTGTTTAGATTTTTGTTAATTGTTATTTTATTAACCTTCAGCCCCACCTCCCCGTAGACAAAAATTTTACATGGGGGGGGGGCTAGTTTAGATTTTCATTCAGGCGTTGAGGCATTATGGCTGATGAAATACGAATGGTAAGTAAGAATGCGGTTGTTTTGGTGTACAGAATATTGTAGTTTGGCTAGCTAAGCTTAATGTTAAGAGAGAAGAAGACTGTCCTTTTCCCCATTCCCCCTTTTGGCCTTGTGCCACATTTCTGTATATAAGCGGAATAAATATCGATCTCCGAACCGTTATCCATATACACAACTCGCACATACATGCTTACAGCACCTGGTATTCCACAGCGGTCACCCATATAGGTACTGACCAAACTCGACATTGCTTACCTTCGGTGATCGTACGAGAAGCGGTGTTTTAAATCGATATGACGGCATTATAGGAGGCACGGTGGAGTAATGTATAGCGGCTTGGACAGGTGAACCTGTCGAATCCATTGCATTCACTTACGTGCTAATACCCTTGGGAAAGGTATGAATCCTCTTTTTCTTCACCCCCCCCCAGTTATGGGTAAATAGTAAAACAGATCGGGTTCTATAGCCTCAGATGGCAACTGGTCTACCGCCGAAAGAAATGGAAACCTTCTACGGGGAAAAAATCTGCCTCGTCAGTCATGTATCAAAAGATACCTGATCGCCTAAACGTGTATGACGCATGGCACATAACTGACTGATGACCGTAAACCTTTCTGATTTCGAGAAGAAGGATAGAGACAATATTCCGACTGTTAGGTTTCATGTTTTTAAATATCGTATTAAACAAAAAATATATGATGTGAGACCATTTTCAATTTTCTTTAAAAAATATGAATTTGCGATCTTTTAGTATCATACCGACGACATGTACAATAATATTTTAATAGACAAATTTACCGAGCACTGCTCTACGCTAAGGCAACCTTAGAGACCTTTATATAAATACATTTTATGAAAAAGCGTTAAATCACTTTTTATTTAAAATCGCTGGAAAGTAGATAAAGAAAATCATTAGGTCGGACTTCTTATTTTAGTAAACGTTTCTGAATTTGACTGCGTTTTCTTTGAAGATTGATAGGAAGAATCGCCAGGGCCACACGCGAAGCTGAGTTGTACGGCCGTCAAGGAAGAAGAGAAGAAATACGAACAGTTTCAGTTGTAGACAGATTGACGTGTAAAGCAAATATATTTACAGTTTTCTACGCGGTTGCAGAGAAAATCATTACATCATGGCTATTATGCGTCTTTCAATAAATACTTGGCGTGTAGATGAATTTGTTTGTGCTAATGTTTCATTTTTCTTGTGTTAATATTTATATATAACCTCCCCCCCACACACACACAACCACCTGAAGTCTGCCTGGAACGTATTTAATCAAACTGAATATAATGATAACCGGTTGCGCGGCCTTCATGTTGGTTGGTTTATTTGATGAGCGACATATCAACCTTTATGGATTACTTAATGCCGAAATCTAAGTATTTTGAACAAAATTTTATGACTTCAAATGAATATATTTTGAGTGCAATTGTATGCTTTCAACTACAGATAAAATGTATTGTTAGTCATTTTTGTATAAATTTTATTGTTGGTAATTTTTAATATAAATAGGTATTGGTGATTTTTTTTTTCTATAAATAGGTAGTGTTGGTATTTTTATATAAAAATATATTACTGGTAGTTTTACTATAAAAACTTATTTTTATACTTTCATAGTGTTTTGCTTGGGGGTCCACTATTTGCTTATAGATGGGATCCAAGCAGAAATTAAGAGGTGGGTCCACGCTCAAAACCTCCACATTTCCAATGAGCGGTTTTGCTGCTGGATGTAGTTTATCGTCATACCAAGGACTGGCCTTCATGTAACTTTGTAAAAAATAACAATGGGCTTTATTGAGAACACATAAATACAATCGGTTGCGCTTACTGACTGGGTAGTAAGACGCCATTGAATGAGAGGGTGTACACATATTCTGTCAAAACATCATATCAAGACTATTTGTGACATCTGGTTAACGGACTGTGGACGAGGTTAAGGAGAACGTAACCAAGCAGCTGATGGCGATCCCGAAGACTTTTTTAGAATTTTCTGATCTAAAATACGTTAGGTGGGCTGTTTTAATAATTTCCACTATCTGCATTACATGGTGATTTTATAATCAAATCAGAATTAATAAACCAATATTGGTAAACTTTTCAGGATAAATTTATATGAAAAACATATGATATAAACATCATCTGATAATATTCATCTTTATTAGAAATATTAAAATATATAGGTAGTGAGTTCGATCCTCACCGTATTCTGCATATTTGTGAACATATGTTAAAACAAATCTTCACTTAATATATACACCCTTGTGCAAATTATTTAAAAGAAAACGAATAATTCCGTTATTATTTACTTTTTGTTTCGTATTTTTTCAATGAAACATGACGCAGTGCATATGTTAGTACTTCGTATGTTCATTCTGTGAAGTCGACCCTTGCAGATTGACTCCAGACTCTCCAGTTTCCGGGCCAGTCTATAGTACTTTGATTTGCTCACTTGTAAGGCTTACCAGAGGGTTCGTGCAGTGTTGCAATTTTTGTACGCTTCCTTTGAGTAACGACTATTGCAGACTATGGCTACAGAACAACTAATCGACAATCGAGACAATAGTGTCTGGGCATGATGAAAATCTGATGCAATTACTATAAAGGTAACTTACATTAACCAAAAAAAAAAAAAAAAAAGGCTTAGAGAGAAGCGTCTATCTTTTTAAATTTGGCTTTTTAATGTAACTATAACAACAAAAACATTTCGATTTCATTTTTACCTTGAAAAAGTCGGAAGACGAAACGCGTCGGCAAAATCTAAGATTTTTTTCCAATTGTCATTTTATATCATTCATATATATATATATATATATATATATATATATATAAGTTACTGGAAGATGGTTTGTCACACTCCACAGTGCTCAAATACATAAACATTTCCGTAAACGTTCATCAAGCATCGATGTGTGTACAATTTTGCGCTTTGATGGGATCAATGACACACACCTCTGTTTTGTACAAACGTTTACGTCAGATTCCACTTTGACAGATTGCTATCTGCAACAGGGTTATAAGTATAGGATATTGGCAGGAACGTGCTACAATACCAACATCTGCTTCTAACGCTGTGGTCAAAGTATTGAAATAAGTGACATTATTCCGGAGTGACCATCGTTTCTATCTATCTATCTATCTATCTATCTATCTATCTATGTTCATATCTGTCTATTTCATTTATTCATATCGATATATCTATCTATAGTAGCCTTTTCCAATCACATTTTGTTCCCATGTATCTAAACATGTTAGTTCCTTTTTTCTTTTTCCTATCTATCTATCTATCTATCTATCTATCTATCTATCTATCTATCTATCTATCTATCTATTTAATCCGTTTATATGTATAAACAGCTAACTATATGAACATAATAAATTCATGTGCCTCATACTTAAATTCTACATATCGCAGACTTTCTATTATTCTATGATTAAATGCATGTACACACACACACACACACACACACACACACACACACACACACACACACACACACACACACACACATATATATATATATATATA
>CAHIKZ030004834.1:292500-425000 GCA_903632075.3 Acanthosepion pharaonis
TGAAATAAAAAGAATTGCAACAAGAAAGATGAACCAACAAAACATGAAAAGGAGGGAAAAAAAAAGTAGTAACATCACACAATCAGGTATAATGAAAAAAACCGAAATACACACAAATCACTGTGAAGATAATGCTGAAAATTTAGAAATGTTGGAAAGGTATGATCTTAGTCAGTCACAAGACGGTAATAAAAAAGTTCAAAATTCATGAACAGAATTATATCACAGAAAACAAGATTAATATACAAGAAGCCAAGGATGAAATCGAGCCATATAATCAGATACAGAATATTGCAATGGAAACGAGAACAACTCCCAAAATTACAACCAACAAAGCATAACCTCAAAACTATTAAGCTCTATAATGCAGCACTCAAATTGATTCTGGATGAAGAAGACATCCAAAATGCATCAGCAAAGCAGCAACAAATAAACTGAACATCAAAGTAAAAAAAAGGCAGTCTCACAGACATGAAGATCCACCTTGAAAAGAAAAAATTAGAAAAGAAAATTGAACACCTTAGAAGTGAATTATCAGTACTCGATGAACTAGCAAGAGGAGTAAATGTAAGAACTAGAAAAGGCAGAAGAGTCGAAAGAAAATACAATATCAGGAATGAAAATGAAGTCCTATCAACTAAAAGAAAAAAAATAAAGCAAACAATACAACTGAAGGCTCAAAGAATAAGACGCTACGAGAAAAGATCAAGATTCTATAGACAGAACAAGATCTTTTCAAATTGATGCAAAGAAATTTTACAGGAAATAGGTAAACAAAGAAGAAGTGACAGTTTGGAAGAAATACAGTTCTGGGGAAAAATGGGCTTGCCCTAAAGAAACAATTTGATTGCGCAAGATTAGAATGAATGAAAAAATAAACCAGAACAGACATGGGCGGAATCACAGAAGAAGATGTTAAATGTGCACTGAAAAAAAGCACACAACTGGAAATCTCCAGGAATAGATAAAATTCTAACTTTGGCTATATTATTTAAATACAGCTTTAAAAAACTCGCCAAAGAACTTCAAGAAATGGTTACCGATCCAACTAAAATTCCTGCATGGATGACCAAAGGAGTTACCTTTCTTCTACCCAAAAATAGTGACACAAATATTCCGAAAAACTATAGACCAATTACATGTCTTCCAACAACATACAAACTTTAACATCTATTTTAACAAAACAACATATTTCTTGGAAAGAAAATGACAAACTTGAACAAAAAGGTGCAAACGAGGGCTACGGATGTAAAGACAATTACTTATTAATAGGATGATCCTGGGAAAACTGCTTCCGTGGAAAAAAAATCTTAGTATTGCCTGGATAGATTATCGTAAAGCATTCGATAGTGTACCACATTCCTGGATCTTAAAGTCTTTAAGTATGTACAAGGTATCACCTGTTATCATCAATTTCATCAAACAATGTATGATGGAAAAACACTTTACCTCAATCATAAAATGGGAACCTATAAGTCTGAAATAAACATCAATAGAAATATTTGGTGACTCTTTGTCTCCTTTATTATTTTGCAAAGACAGCCAACTTAACAAGACAGAATGCAAAAATAGCTCAAAAGAAAATAAACCATCTATTTTACATGGATGACTTAAAATTGTATGCTAGGAATGACAATGAGCTGGAAGGTCTTCTGCAAACTGTAAAATGCTTCAGTGAAGACCCAAATTTGGATAAATGGCTAAATACAGTTTTTTACAACAAACTTCCTCTATTAGGACTGTAACAATAAAGATTTAGAACAAAAAAAAAGTACCTAGGTGTAAATGAGAGTGAAGGAATTCACCATAAGAAAATGAAAGAAACAGTGCGTAAAAGAGTACTATAGAAGGCACATGGTATTAAAAAAACTGAATTGAATTCTCAGAACAGAATTATGACCATTAATAACCTAGCCATCCCAGTGGTCAATATAGTTTTCAACATCTTGAACTGGACTCTAAATGACATCAGACAAATGGATTCTAAAACAAGAAGTATAAGATGATCATCCAAAGGCTGATGTAGACCGTCTCATAATAAAGAAGGTGAAGAGGTCTTATTCAGCTAGAATTGTCATACAAGACAACAACTAGGACCATGGAAACAACAAATGACTGGATGATAAAATTAGTGAAACAACATGAAAAGAAAAGAAAAATATTCAATAATAAAGAAAGAGTAAAATACAAACAACATTTAATTTAAATTCTGTGTAAATCAAAACAGAAGCCAAGAACCAACTATTGCAGCAAAAAGATATGAAAAAAGAAAGCCAAGGATAAAGCCCTTGAACAGATGAAACAACGCTGGCAAGACAAACCTCTGCATGGCCAATATCCAGAACGATGCAACAAACCCAATGTTGATAAAGTTAATTCATCGATGGTTGAGCATCTGGATTAAAGTCTTGAAGGCTTTTATTCTTGCAGCGCAAGACCAGAATCTTTTTTTTTTTCAGGCAAATATCATAATAAAAAAAAATGCAGATTCTGTGACAAATACCAAGAAACAATAGACCATCTAATCTCAGGATGCCCTTGCCCCAAATGAATATAAAAATCGTCACGATAGACCAAACTGGATTGTGCAAACACTTTGGAAAATGTGTAAGCAAACAGTATGAACATCGGCCAGCGCCGGTTACAGAAATAGAAGATGTCACCATTTGGGATTATTCCATTTGAAGCAAATGACATTATTTTGCCTACTAATTATTGTTTTTTTTTTTAGCAACCAAGGAATTTGAAAAAACTAAAAATACAAAGACCTGGAAATTGAAAAGAAAAAAAAAAAAAAACAAGAATAATACCAATACTTGGAATTATAAAAATGGAACAAAACAACACATTGAAAGAATCCTGGAAACCCCAGCTAAGAGACATACAGAAAATTGTCTTATTAAGTACAGCACACACACTAAGAGAAATGTGCTAGCAAACTTCACCGAAATGTGGCCATACCACGATAATACTTGTAGGTGGTGTGTCCAAACAGA
Organism: Acanthosepion pharaonis; assembly: GCA_903632075.3. Lineage (NCBI taxonomy): Eukaryota > Metazoa > Mollusca > Cephalopoda > Sepiida > Sepiidae > Acanthosepion > Acanthosepion pharaonis. The sequence continues at coordinate 295,497 of CAHIKZ030004834.1, forward strand.
AATCGAATGATGATGAATGACAATAACAATAATAATAATAATAATAATATGTCAGTATTGAAAAATGATTGGAAAATTGTTTTTGAGTGATTCCTAATCTTGTCGGAAGATTCACAGGATTAAATTAGAGTAAGGCATTCACTTTAGCAAGATCAGTCGTATGACAGAGGGAAAGAAAGAAAAAAAAATCTTCCTCTTCCTAAAGCGAAAATATCACAACTAGGTTTTCTTATTTAAAATACATTATTTCTTGTCATTCCTTGTTTAAAAAAACATTACTATAAAAACAAAAATGGTTGTGACCGCTTCTGAAGAAAATAACTTCCTAGACAATTAATAAATAACAAGCAGTCATTTGTCAAAGTCTTTAACAATTCCATTTGTTCACCATTGTTTGGAATCAAAAACAACGCAGCAGTTTACGAGAAAATAAAATTAACTCCAAAAGACAGATTCTTCTTCTTCTTCTTCTTCTTCTTCTTCTTCTTCTTCTTCTTCTTATTCTTATTCTTTGTTCCGTGTCCTTTCAGTCCGTAGGTGATCATGGCTCTCCGCATCTTCCTCTCATACTTAACAAATTTTGTCATACTTAGCAAATTTTGCTTTTTTACTATTTCTCTCCCTCAATGTTTTGTCATCCGTTTCAGTTTGTTTTCTGTTTTCTTTCACGCTTCTTGCCTTCAATATTTCCTGAATGTATTAAATTCATCGAAGCCCTTATTCATCATTACGAGCCCAAGAACTTTTAACTGTCTCTTTTTGATTCTAGATAAAAGTGTCGCCATTTTTATTCGCCATTTTTGATTGTCATTTTTGTTCCATCTTCCTTCCTACTTGCATGTCCCGAACTTGGTATCCTGTGAATAATTCTGTAGAACCATCAAATATCATGTCTTCTCTTTATCCTCGAGGAAAATGTCCAGTATAGTATATTCCATATAGTAGTATTAATGTTATAAACTTTTCCGCACGACCAAGAAATCTTCGCCATTAAATAAATAAATCTAATATTTAGTTTTGGAAAAAAATATCGGATCGTGAACTATTCGGCTCTACGTCCGCATCCTGGGTAAGACGATAAACTACATCCGCGTTAAGGGTAAGACGATAAGCTACATCCAACAGCAAGGCAGGGTCAAAACCGGGGTCAAAACACAATGAAAGTGTAAAATTAGTTTTGAATATCAGAAATACCAAAAGTTATTACCAGCAATACATTTTTGAAAAAAAAATATTACCAGCTATAAATTTTTGGAAAAAAACTTACTAGCTATAAATCTTTTGAAAAAAAAAAAAGAGAGCAATACATTTTTTAAAAAAATATTACCAGCGATATATTTTTGAATAAAAAATATTACCAGAAATAGATTTTTTGAATGAAAAATATTACCAGAAATAGATTTTTTGAAGGAAAAAATATTACCAGAAATAGATTTTTTGAAGGAAAAATATTCCCAGAAATAGATTTTTGAAGGAAAAAAATATTATTTGCAATAAAAATTTTGTCGGCATTAAATAACCTATTGAGGTTGATATGCCGTAAAATGAAACCCAACCAAACGAAATCAACTCATAAATGCATAACTGAACTCATAAATGCATGTCTGGGACACGTAATGAGAAAGGAGTTCTTGGAGAATCTGATACTCACAGGTCGAACAGAGAGAAGGGTCGACAAGGTAAATCAACGCGTGACATACCTAGCAGGATAAGCAAGTGGATGTTAAAACAGGAACTGGGGGAAGTAGCAAAGGGAGAAAACTTATTTGAGCTACAAAGGATAGGGATAAGTGGAGAACCATGATCGCTTACGTCCCGAAGGGAAGCTGCACATAAAAAGAAAAGAATATTGACAACCACAACAACATTTCGGCAGCTAATCTGAAAGCATCTTTGAGAAAATGGCATTCAAATTTTCATATTAACTTTTGATACTTTTTAAATATGAATAATCCAAGTCATTAAACTCAAACTCCTGTTATATTTGAACCGAAAGAAAGAATTTCAAGTGTATCTTACTATGAAGCGGTATATATAGGCTTACGGTCACTTCACGTTGAAACACCGTTTCCAGTATGATCACCGAAGTTAAGCAACGTAGAGCCTAGTCAGTACCTAGATCTGCTACCGCTGTAAGCTTGGATGTGCGGGTGGTGTAATGAATAATGGTTCGAAATTGTTAATCGGAGAGACGAGTTTCCAATTCACGTTGGTTTCATTATATTCACTAATGCTCAAATACCCTTGCAAATGTTATGAATCCACATTCTCTCCCCAGCTATGGGTTAATTAGTAAAACTTGAATCACTAATCATTATTATCTTCCCTCCCCACAAAAGCAAATTCTTGCAATCTAAAATATTTTCTGGCTTTAAATAACGTGCAAAGAGTTGATAATCTGTAGAAAAACGAATCAATCAACCAAAGTTATCTATCTATCTATCTATCTATCTATCTATCTATATATATATATATATATATATATATATATATATGATGTAATGAATATGCATACACCTGGGTTCCCCCTCACAGTAATATGATTGGCTGGTGTCAGCCATAAATACAGACTGATGTGGAGGTACAGGGACTACGCCTATTGTCTTCGCCGTCCATTACGGTTACCTGCTAGATTGTCCTACCCGGTGACAGTAGTCAATAACCACTTCAAAGAAATATATCCCTTTCCGGGACATATCAATATATATATATATATATATATATATATATATATAAAACGCGAACCTGAGTGGCCTCCGCATTCCCCCGACCTCAACCCATCAGATTTTTATTTGCGGAGATATTTGAAGGGTCGAGTCTACAAGAACAACCGCCACACCATCTCAGAGTTAAAGGCAGCAATCACTCAAGAAATCAGGGTCTATAACAAAAGAAGAGGGCATCAAAGACATCAACAACTTCACCCGTAGAATTCAATTGTGTCTTCATCAGAACGGAGCACATATGGAGCATATTCTATAAATGACGATAAAATCTTTGCCTGTAGAACTAGTGACATATTGTTTATAGCAGTAGATTTACTAACTTCTCTAATTTTCAGAAAGATATGCTTTGTACATAGTTTCTAAACAGAAAATAAATGATGTTCATATTTTTGTGTTACATTTATTCTGGGGCACGCTGTATAACATAATGTTGGATTAAATTAATCATAAATTTATTTACTATATCCAATAGTGCTTCTTCTGTGCTTCCGTAAATAAGATATGTCAAAAATGATTTATCGAGATGCTATGTTTAAAAATTGATAAGACTGAATTTTCAGTGTAATTGATTTGGCGAGCGACGTCAGGAATTTTAAGAGTGTATAATTAATGAAACATTCTCATCAAAATGAAGTATGGAAGGTCGAGAGAAGTTCGTGGAGACTATCAAGTGAAACTTAGACAAAAATAACTAAAAATAATTAAATTTAGTAAAAGATTTAGAAGTACTTTCATGTTTATCCGTACAAATAAAAAAGCCGATCACTTTTTAACCATAAACAATTCAGATGATTTGCAGCTGATTCGATCTTTAGACATACTTGTCATTGATCCAAATTGCACCTTTCAAGATATATTTAGAAGCATTAGGTCAGTAGTTTTGTTAGTTTAGATCACGGGTTTCTAATCAGCTAGGGTCATCTCCGACCTGCAAGAATATTTTGTTTCTTTTTAATTGGTAAATAGTAATTGTAATATCATTCGAAATAAAAGTTATTCAAAGATATTTTATTCACTTGGTGATTTTCCACTGCCCCGCGAAGATGTGTAAAATTGTCTCCCTTGGAAGTCTATTCCACAAAGCAACGGTTCTCGCGAAAAATACTGTGTGGAACTTCCTCTTTACAAATGGAATATCAAGGTTACAAGGTATTTAAACTCATGGTAACATATTCAGATTATGGTCTTTCTCACTCCTTAGTCGGAGTTTTTGAATTCAGAGTTGTCCTTCTCTTAGATCGGTTGCCAGTCAAGGCTATAGGACCCGATCTGTATGTAGTAATTCTCAGGAGGATGTTGTCTGAATGCAACTTCCATCTTACAAATGAGAATTCTAAGGGAGTAAGTATTTTTCGACTCTGGGTACATAGCGTGACGTGTCTTAATTGTAAAAGTCTAAACTGGTGGAACTAAAGAATGAAGCTTGTTTGAACATTTGCCCTGGAAATAGCGATAGATTAGCGAGAGGCTTTAAATGTAAAGGTCTGAATTGGTGGAACTAAAGAATGTGGCTTATCTGAACATTTGCCATGGAAATAGCGATAGAGTAGAGAGAGGCTTAGATGTAAAGGTCTGAATTGGTGGAACTAAGGATTGTAGCTCATCTGAACAATTGCCATGGAAATAGCGATAGAGAAGTAGCATTTCGTCTGCGGTAAAAAGGAGTCGTAGGGTTGAAAATATTTAACCACCCCTAAGCCAGTGTAAATTCATTTGAACTTTGTGGTTGAAAGTGAAGATTGTGTAGCTCCAGTCCAGAAATGTTAGAGATGCTCCATTTTTTTTATCTGGTTCTTATAAAGATAAATTATGGTAGGAGTAGTCGGATACTTTTCGAAAAGCACAAAGAACAGTTGTTTTTTCCCAGCATATTAACCGATTGAGCATATACAGGCATTTCACTTTGGATTTGGGATGAAACTTAGTCTCAGTTGATGTTCAAGGCAGTGTTACTCCTTGAGAGTACAAGCACTTATAATGACTGGAAAGAATTCCGAATATCTTCAACAACAATGGAATAGTATTTGGTTAAAGAGGTATTGAATGTTACAAGTTAGTTTTTCTACATTGAGCTGCTAGATTTCGATCATAGCAGAGATCAGCTGCCAGTATCTGATAATCTAGAGTTTTGGAGGTGATTCCATAAACAGGAGTATCGTATATATATATATATATATATATATATATATATATATATATATATATATATATATATAATAATGGTATAAGAAATTATACTCGTCCGAAAACCTTCGGTGTCTTGATTTGCGAATAATCAAACCAATACTAAAGTGAAAAAAATATAAAAAAGAAAGAACAAAGAAACATTACGACATCCGAAAATAATGGTCTATCTATCTATCTATCTATCTATCTATATATATATATATATATATATATATATATATATATATATATATATATAGATAGATAGATAGATAGATATCTTACGTCCCCATCAGTCACTAACACAAACCCATGCTCATTAGCAAGGCGTCTACTAGAGGAGGACTGACATTGAATAAAAATTTGAAACAATGCTCTGAGACAGACTATTAGGGACTGATAATATCTGTGTACAGAACGGCTTGAGATAGATCTCTATGCTGAGGTAACTTGTTTTTTTTTTTTTGCTGTAAAAATACATACGCTCTGTTAAAATAAATACATTGAGCTCTCTGTGAATCAGTTTTAATAATTAATATTACTAGGATCCACCCAAATTATATACCAACGGATCGATTACCTATATATATATATATATATATATATATATATATATATATATATATATATATATATATATGACGAAGGCGAAACGCATTATCAATAAAAAGCTTTTCCACTGTCTCATTTCTCTACTTTTGGCTGGATTTTATCTTCCATTAACACACATAAATATTTACTATCTATCTGGTATTGTTCTTGGGCATATGGCAAATATAAAGTAAAAGGATTGTAAGATCAAGGAGAGGGTTTTGGGGAAAACCTGTGTTGATCTGATGGGTTCCAAAACATAGGGTATTAAAGACGATTGGCATGGAAAGACTTGAAAATTGCGTAGACTCTACCACAGCTGGAGAGTCCTTCTACCAACTTCAATCTTTCAAATTGACTAAAGCCTTTGAAGTATCTAAGGTGATCTCTTTCGTGATAAATTTATTATCGACCCTCCCACTCATTTTGTGTGTAATGACATTTTGGATATCAGCAGCGGATCTCGAAGAGTGAAATCCATGCTACTTGTTGTTCAGAAGTGTTTTTTTTTTCGCTTCGGGCGATGATTATTGATTATTATCAAGGAGTTTGCTAATAATACTAAGGAGGCTGATAAGGCAATAATGCAAAAGAGTTGAGCGCTCATCCGCTTTCTTGAAAACAGGGCATTCAGCCGGTACTTTCAATAGACCTGGGATCAATCTATCTATAGATCTATCTATCTAGATCTCTCGTATATCTAATAATATTAATAACTGCCAAAATGCTGTAGGAAGGCGAAGTCTTTTTTTTTTTAACCATTTCTCCCTAAGCAAGTTAATAAAACCCTAGAATGCAAGAGGTTGTGAATGAAAGAAACAGAGAATATCTGTCTATATCTCTGAGATGAGGCATTATGATTACTTGCATTATTCACATTATTCGGACTGTTATCCTCATCTTGTGCCATATTCTATCATCTGAGATGAGGCATTTGATTACTTGCATTATTCACAACTCATCTTCATTGCCATATCCACAACGTTTCGGCATCTATATCTCTGAGATGAGGTATTATGATTACTTGCATTATTCGGACTGTCAGCCTCATCTTCATTGCCATATTCACAACGTTTCAGCCTCTATATCTCTGAGATGAGGTATTATGATTACTTGCATTATTCGGACTATTATCCTCATCTTCAATGCCATGTTCACGTTTCGACCGTTGTACGCTCAGAACCTCTTCAGGTGATTTGAATCTCGAACCGAACTCTTTATTTCATCCACCGGGTAGATTGTTCTTGTTCCACGTGCCATGATTATTCCGAGCCATGTTTCTTGTGGGCCACGTGTCCTTAAGGACACATGACACATTTGTGAGCTCAATACCAGGCCGCAGTAGGGGTGAAGCAAAAAACTTGGAGAGTTGAGTCAAAAGGAAATAACTGAGACATCCGGAAGAGGCATGGCACATGCAACTAGAACAATCTACCCCGGTGGGCGAAATAAATGATTCGGTTCGAAATTCCAATCACCTGAGGAAGGCCGGGGCGTACAACGGCCGAAACGTTGATAATATGGCAATGAAGATGAGGATAGCAGTCCGAATAATGAAAATAAGGCCCAAAACGGAGAAGACAATAAAATAACAAGATTCAAAGAAACATAAGATATGATGTTTGACATTGAAGACAAGGTATAGATCAATCTCTCCTCTCGAGCTATGGGTTAAATTGTAAAACTTATATGGGAAAAAATCATTGTTATTCTTGAAAAGATTGTTGATGCACTATTCGCTCGCAAAAAAATAGAATAATACTTTCAATCCAAAATATATTTCAGCGTTAACTAATCCACGAAGAGTCAACGGTAAAAATTAAACACAAAACAAATTTATGAATTGGTTTGCCTATTTCAAGACAGTTTAGGAAATCCGGAGATGTGTTTTGGCAGAGTTTTCTGCAAATTCGCTCTTGAAATACTGGAAGCAGCAACGAGTTATTTACAATTTGCGTTTTCGATCTCATTTGTTTGCGTCGTTATATTTCAGTTATTTCCAATGATTCGCTTCAAGATATTCTTTTTTCACTGGCAATTTATCATTTACCGGTCGCATAAAATAATCTTTTTTTTTTGTTCCATAGGTTACCATTTTTGTTATTTTTTTTACTTTAATCATTAGCGAAGGCATCACTCTCCCCACCAGAAACTGCGATATTTGCTTCCATCGCTAGCTTTTCTTGACACATGTCAATCGATAGGCAGGCGCTTACCATTCCGGTGTGCTTCCTTTTCGTGTTTTGGCAAACGAAACAATTCCAGTTCCCTGAAAAGAATTGGTTGACTTTCTAATCGATTGGATAGCGAATCTTTAGCTGGCAGAATGAAAAACAAATTGTGAATTTAAAATTTATTAATAAATCTATCTATCTATCTATCTATCTATCTATCTTAGTGTGTTTCTATCTATCTATCTATCTACTAGTGTGTTTCTATCTATCTATCTATCTATCTATCTATCTATCTATCTATCTATCTATCTCACTCTGTTCATATCTATCTATCTATCTATCTATCTATCTATCTATCTATCTATCTACCAGTGTGTTTCTATCTATCTATCTATCTATCTATCTATCTATCTATCTATCTATCTCACTCTGTTCATATCTATCTATCTATCTATCTATCTATCTATATTTTTATATTACAAACTATAGACACAAGTCAACAACATTATATTACCTCATCAACCTTTATTGAATCCATTCTTAAAGAATCTAACTTATGTTTATCTAAAATATAATGTATGTACGTAAAATCATTCCTAAATCAACGTGCGAGAAATAAACAGCAAACTTAATGTGTACTAAACACATAATCATATGCACTCACACAGACACTTACAAATATATATTATTATAAGAAATCTTACATAGACAGACTAGAATTATTATACATTAGAGAAAGCGATATTTAAGTTTTTCAGTTAGGTCTGAAATCCGTTATTATCTTGGAACTTCGAAAGGGACGCGTCTCTCCCTGAATTCGGAACGACACAAATTCTACTAACGTTGGTCTAAAAATAGAATGCATGCGAAATATGATTAACCAGTGAAAATCAAACAAACAAAAAGTAAAAATACCAGAATTCCTTTCTTCTTTTTCTCCATTTCACAGTCTTTGATGAAACTTTATTCAAAGTGGAACATTTTTAGATTGATAAACGTTTCCTATTTGTTCTTTATATTTTTCTGTCAGAAACCGATCTATATTTGATCCAACTCATCCTATCCCTTTCTCTCCATATATATATATATATATATATATATATATATATATGAAAAACAATAGGAAAACTATAATAGTTGCTGACGCGTTTCGTCCAATGTGGACTTTCTCAAGGCAAAACGAAATGAATTTATTAAACAAAGTAACTAATAATAACAAAACAAAATAAACTTATCAACTTAAAGAATTTAGAGAACGAAATTTTCATACTGTTAACTGAAAATTACGTCAATCACTGAAAATGTCGTTCTCTAAATTCTTCCAGTTGCTAAGGACATTTTGTTTTGTTATTATATATCTGAGAAAATTTCATATATATATATATATATATATATATATATATATATATATATATATATATATATATATATAATGGACTCTCCGTCGGTCGGTTTCGACGTATGAGGATCTGACAGCTTATTGATTCAGTCATGAAAGTTTGTGCGATAATCTTAAGTGGCATTTAAGACCCCTATTGATTTTATATATATATATATATATATATATATATATATATATATATATATATATATATATATATATATATATATATATATGTTTGATTAATTAAATTACAGACATTATGTCAACTTATTTTTAGCATAATCTGTTCCCCACTTCGTGTATTACAATTAAATGTTGCAAGGAATGCGCTATAACTGTGAAAATCGCAAGTACTTTCTATCTCCTTCTGAGATCATTTTCACGGGTACAAGTAGTAAAACGAAACTGTGTTGTTATTTATTACGGAATTTTTTCTATTTGCTTTTAAATGTAACAGTTGACAGTCATGCCTAGTGTTCACTGGAACGTGAAAAATTATCCACTATGGAATTTTTTCTTCTATGTTGAAATGCCACGGTCATGCGCGTAAAAGTTGTTCCATCTATAGACATTTTAGAACATTACGAAAGTATGCGTATTTGTTTGATTTAATCAGACATGCCTAAAAATGAATTTGCTGCCTAAATACACAAATATATATATATATATATATATATATATATATATATATATATATATATATATATATATATGTATTGTGTATTTGGGCAGCAATCTCTGTTTTATGCAAGTTTCTTTAAAATCGACTGACAAGGTGATGAGGTTAAGTTTTTAATACAAGTTTTCATGTTTTCTTATAATTTTTTTTTTCTTTTCAGAACAAATTATATAAAATTGTCCGAATGTTTTATACATCCAAGCGCTTTCGGCTATACTTTTAAACCTTAAGCCAGGAAGTAATAAGCTAGATTAATTAACGTGATTTACGACAACCAACTTATCTTCAAAGATCCCATGACCGTCTCCTAATGAATAATTTTGTCTTTCTTTTATTCAAACGAAAGAGAATATAAGTTTTCTCCGGCGAAATGTGTCTTTGATAAAAAAAAATTTCCATTTTTTTCTCATTATCTTCACGTTTGTCTGGGATACTATTATACATCCTACACGCACATGCACACTCACACACATACACACACACAGACACATACACATACACACACGAACACACACACACACGAACACCACACGAACACACACACACACGAACACACACATACGAACACGCACATGTACACTCACACACGCACACACAGGCACTCATACACACACACACACACACATTCAAACGCACAATCACACACAGACTCACACGCACATGTACACTCATACACACACTCATACACACACGCTCACTCACACATTCACACAGCCACGCATACGAATACACAAACACACACACACACACACACACACACACACACACACACACACACACACACACATATGTGCGTGTGTTCGGCAACATCAAACAATCACCATCTTTTTTGTCCCTGTTCTTTTGTACTTTCCACTCAATAATGTTACATCAGATTTTTCACTCTTTGCGTCTTAGTGGCTTTATTGGCTTCTTTTAGTTAATATATATATATATATATATATATATATATATATATATATATATATATATATATATATATATATATAATATGTATTATATGCAAATAAATAAAATATTTGTATGACAATTGTTGGTCCTAGATTCGTCAGCTATTGGTGAAACATCCATTTAATTCACATGCGTAATAAACACAAAATTTCAGAGTTTGGATGGCTACAGCGAAAATAGAGCTTCATTGACCTCCTCGTTTGAGAGACGTTTAGCAATGGACAAAGAAAATTTGTTTAGGGCAATAATCATTGGCTGTTCATTGGAGAATTCCTGAAGGAAGCAAAATAAATTACTCTGATTAGATGGACCGACATTCAAACTATAGACATGAGGATTCAAAAGGGAATCGGTCCTTATATCGGAAAATAGAACAGAACAGGCGCGGCTGCGGCCAAAGTTTAATGAATTAGGGTTACCAAATGACCGACTTAGAAAGTGTCTGGTGTGTTCTTTCAATCTGAAATTGATCAAAAATCTTTGTGGCATCGATAAACTTTTCTAATATGCGAGAAGCAAGCAAATTTCAGACAGTAAATTTAATAATAACAAATTCATTTTCTAAGCGAAATAACGTTATGGAAAATAATTACAATAATCTATCTATCTATCTATCTATCTATCTATCTATCTATCTATCTATCTATCCATCTCATTCTGTTCATATCTATCTATCTATCTATCTATCTATCTCATTCTGTTCATATCTATATATATCTCATTCTGTTCATATCTATCTATCTATATATCTATCTAATTCTGTTCATATCTATCTATATATCTCATTCCGTTCATATCTATCTATCTATCTATCTATCTATCTATCTATCTATCTATCTATCTATCTCATTCTGTTCATATCTATCTATCTCAGTCTCTTCATATATATCTCATTCTGTTCATATCTATCTATCTATCTATCTATCTATCTATCTATCTGGTATCAAATTTATTTATGCAAGTTAATATTTTACTGTAAAATTGGTATTAGCCAACAATGTTGATGAATTTTGCAATATGATAATCATTATCAAGTTAATTTATGTTCTTTTATGCTTCTCTCGCCTTAATAGTAAATTTTTCCTTCTATTCTCTATCATTATGTAAACCCTTGCGTGTTAGTGACTTTAATGTCTTGATTTTAGATGAAACAATTAATATACAAAGTGTGGGGAAACAAATATTCGTGCACACATATTTTTAATTTATTAAATTCCCAACTAATGAATAAACATACGTTTCATATAATTAACTGTGCACAGATGAATAACAACTAAATATGCAGAAAAAATGATTTAATAGAAATAAATCCCATTTAGCCATTTTAATGGGTGAAAAGAGTATTCGTACAATACAAAAATGAATATATAATCTTCATTTAATATTTTGTAGAATAGCCATTATTCATTTCTACAGCAACAAACCTCTTCTTGCAGTTGTCATTTAATGATTTGCAAATTTTAGTTGGTATTTTGTTCCATTCTTCTTCGCATATGGTCTTCAGATCCGAGATGATTGTTGGAGCTGTCGATTGGATATGAAGTTTCAAATAACACCACAGATTCTCGATTGGGTTTAAATCTGGGAACTGATTTGGCCATTTCAAGATATTTACATTAATTTTAGCAAGCCATTTCTTCGTAGATTTTCCGTTGCGCTTAGGATCATTATCTTGGAAGATCCAATCAGGAGGAAGTTCAAGATTTTCAACCAAAATAATTAAATTTGCTTATTGTCCATTTAGTCGCACAGATTTCTGATGAAAGCAAATCATCCTGCTAATCAGCCTGACGTGCCTTAACCGATTGGGCCACAGAGGAGCGTTCGGTCAGCAAGGTCGATTTACTGTTTTTAGACACAATTCTCCAATTATAAGGCACGTCAGGCTATATGACGTTTCCTTATAGGATACAGGTTCGATTCCTGTCGGGGGACGCATATTTTCTATGAAAATTTCTCGGACATTCAGGCCGGTAAATGTCGTTAATACTGTTTATTATAAACAGAGCATTTACTTAAATATTTGTATCTATAAAAAACGTATAAAATAAAAAAATATATATATATATATATATATATATATATATATATATATATATATATATATATATATATATATATATGTATAAAACTCTGAACCAAAAAATATTGCTGCCGTAGAGCTTAGAATCTAGGATATTCAAATAAAAGTAGTTACAATTTAAAATTCTTCGATTCGAGTTCAAGCATAACCTGGTGGTAATACTTTTACTTTTTTTCAAACATAACGCAAAGCCAAAAATGGTAAGCGTGTAGTGTAAAGGATATCGGCGCGGAAATCGCGAGCCGTGTTCAATTTTCAGACAAGCCTCCATCATTCACTTTCGCACAAATGCACTTGAGTTAACATGAAAGTATAACTTCATTCTTCAGGTGATTGGAATGTCGAACTGAACTCTTTATTTCGCTCACTGGGGTAGACTGTTCTAGTTCCACGTGCCATGTTTAATGCATGTCAATTATCAGTTATCTCCTGTTAATTCCCCTCTGAAAGTTCTCCACTGCCTTAACCGGGTATTGAACTCACACTCTTTGGCTCATGTCACTGGATCTAAGCATTTATCCATGGTGCCATGTGTCCTTGAGCGAAATAAAGGGTTCAGTTCGACATTCTAACCACATGAAGAAGGCCGGAGCGTACAACGGCCGAAACATTGTAATAAATATGGCGACAAAGATGAGGACAATAGTCCGAATAATGTAAATAATGTACATAATACTTCATCTCAGAAATATAGACAGATACTGAAAGGGCGAAACGTTGTAATAAATATGGCGACAAAGATGAGTACAATAGTCCGAATAATGTAAATAATGTACATAATACCTCATCTCAGAAATATAGACAGATACTGAAAGGGCGAAACGTTGTAATAAATATGGCGACAAAGCTGAGTACAATAGTCCGAATAATGTAAATAGTGTACATAATACCTCATCTCAGAAATATAGACAGATACTGAAAGGGCGAAACGTTGTAATAAATATGGCGACAAAGATGGGAACAATAGTCCGAATAATGTAAATAATGTACATAATACTTCATCTCAGAAATATAGACAGATACTGAAAGGGCGAAACGTTGTAATAAATATGGCGACAAAGCTGAGTACAATAGTCCGAATAATGTAAATAGTGTACATAATACCTCATCTCAGAAATATAGACAGATACTGAAAGGGCAAAACGTTGTAATAAATATGGCGACAAAGCTGAGTACAATAGTCCGAATAATGTAAATAGTGTACATAATAACTCATCTCAGAAATATAGACAGATACTGAAAGGGCGAAACGTTGTAATAAATATGGCGACAAAGATGGGAACAATAGTCCGAATAATGTAAATAATGTACATAATACTTCATCTCAGAAATATAGACAGATACTGAAAGGCCGAAACGTTGTAATAAATATGGCGACAAAGCTGAGTACAATAGTCCGAATAATGTAAATAGTGTACATAATACCTCATCTCAGAAATATAGACAGATACTGAAAGGGCGAAACGTTGTAATAAACATGGCGACAAAGCTGAGTACAATAGTCCGAATAATGTAAATAGTGTACATAATACCTCATCTCAGAAATATAGACAGATACTGAAAGGGCGAAACGTTGTAATAAAATGGCGACAAAGATGAGTACAATAGTCCGAATAATGTAAATAGTGTACATAATACCTCATCTCAGAAATATAGACAGATACTGAAAGGGCGAAACGTTGTAATAAATATGGCGACAAAGATGAGAACAATAGTCCGAATAATGTAAATAGTGTACATAATACCTCATCTCAGAAATATAGACAGATACTGAAAGGGCGAAACGTTGTAATAAATATGGCAACAAAGATGAGAACAATAGTCCGAATAATGTAAATAGTGTACATAATACCTCATCTCAGAAATATAGACAGATACTGAAAGGGCGAAACGTTGTAATAAATATGGCGACAAAGATGAGAACAATAGTCCGAATAATGTAAATAATGTACATAATACTTCATCTCAGAAATATAGACAGATACTGAAAGGGCGAAACGTTGTAATAAATATGGCGACAAAGATGAGGAACAATAGTCCGAATAATGTAAATAGTGTACATAATACCTCATCTCAGAAATATAGACAGATACTGAAAGGGCGAAACGTTGTAATAAATATGGCGACAAAGATGAGAACAATAGTCCGAATAATGTAAATAGTGTACATAATACCTCATCTCAGAAATATAGACAGATACTGAAAGGCCGAAACGTTGTAATAAATATGGCGACAAAGATGAGAACAATAGTCCGAATAATGTAAATAGTGTACATAATACCTCATCTCAGAAATATAGACAGATACTGAAAGGGCGAAACGTTGTAATAAATATGGCGACAAAGATGAGAACAATAGTCCGAATAATGTAAATAGTGTACATAATACCTCATCTCAGAAATATAGACAGATACTGAAAGGGCGAAACGTTGTAATAAATATGGCGACAAAGATGAGAACAATAGTCCGAATAATGTAAATAGTGTACATAATACCTCATCTCAGAAATATAGACAGATACTGAAAGGGCGAAACGTTGTAATAAATATGGCGACAAAGCTGAGTACAATAGTCCGAATAATGTAAATAGTGTACATAATACCTCATCTCAGAAATATAGAGAGATACTGAAAGGGCGAAACGTTGTAATAAATATGGCGACAAATCTGAGTACAATAGTCCGAATAATGTAAATAGTGTACATAATACCTCATCTCAGAAATATAGACAGATACTGAAAGGCCGAAACGTTGTAATAAATATGGCGAGAAAGATGAGAACAATAGTCCGAATAATGTAAATAGTGTACATAATACCTCATCTCAGAAATATAGACAGATACTGAAAGGGCGAAACGTTGTAATAAATATGGCGAGAAAGATGAGAACAATAGTCCGAATAATGTAAATAGTGTACATAATACCTCATCTCAGAAATATAGACAGATACTGAAAGGCCGAAACCTTGTAATAAATATGGCGACAAAATATGAGAACAATAGTCCGAATAATGTAAATAGTGTACATAATACCTCATCTCAGAAATATAGACAGATACTGAAAGGGCG
This sequence comes from Acanthosepion pharaonis, assembly GCA_903632075.3. Lineage (NCBI taxonomy): Eukaryota > Metazoa > Mollusca > Cephalopoda > Sepiida > Sepiidae > Acanthosepion > Acanthosepion pharaonis. Next base: position 311,318 of record CAHIKZ030004834.1, read on the forward strand.
AAACGTTGTAATAAATATGGCGACAAAGATGATAACAATAGTCCGAATAAAGTAAATAGTGTACATAATACCTCATCTCAGAAATATAGACAGATACTGAAAGGGCGAAACGTTGTAATAAATATGGCGACAAAGATGAGGACAATAGTCCGAATAAAGTAAATAGTGTACATAATACCTCATCTCAGAAATATAGACAGATACTGAAAGGGCGAAACGTTGTAATAAATATGGCGACAAAGATGAGGACAATAGTCCGAATAATGTAAATAGTGTACATAATACCTCATCTCAGAAATATAGACAGATACTGAAAGGGCGAAACTTTGTAATAAATATGGCGACAAAGATGAGGACAATAGTCCGAATAATGTAAATAGTGTACATAATACCTCATCTCAGAAATATAGACAGATACTGAAAGGGCGAAACGTTGTAATAAATATGGCGACAAAGATGAGGACAATAGTCCGAATAATGTAAATAGTGTACATAATACCTCATCTCAGAAATATAGACAGATACTGAAAGGGCGAAACGTTGTAATAAATATGGCGACAAAGATGAGGGACAATAGTCCGAATAATGTAAATAGTGTACATAATACCTCATCTCAGAAATATAGACAGATACTGAAAGGGCGAAACGTTGTAATAAATATGGCGACAAAGATGAGGACAATAGTCCGAATAATGTAAATAGTGTACATAATACCTCATCTCAGAAATATAGACAGATACTGAAAGGGCGAAACGTTGTAATAAATATGGCGACAAAGATGAGGACAATAGTCCGAATAATGTAAATAGTGTACATAATACCTCATCTCAGAAATATAGACAGATACTGAAAGGGCGAAACGTTGTAATAAATATGGCGACAAAGCTGAGTACAATAGTCCGAATAATGTAAATAGTGTACATAATACCTCATCTCAGAAATATAGACAGATACTGAAAGGGCGAAACTTTGTAATAAATATGGCGACAAAGATGAGGACAATAGTCCGAATAATGTAAATAGTGTACATAATACCTCATCTCAGAAATATAGACAGATACTGAAAGGGCGAAACTTTGTAATAAATATGGCGACAAAGATGAGGACAATAGTCCGAATAATGTAAATAGTGTACATAATACCTCATCTCAGAAATATAGACAGGTACTGAAAGGCCGAAACGTTGTAATAAATATGGCGACAAAGCTGAGTACAATAGTCCGAATAATGTAAATAGTGTACATAATACCTCATCTCAGAAATATAGACAGATACTGAAAGGGCGAAACGTTGTAATAAATATGGCGACAAAGATGAGGACAATAGTCCGAATAATGTAAATAGTGTACATAATACCTCATCTCAGAAATATAGACAGATACTGAAAGGGCGAAACTTTGTAATAAATATGGCGACAAAGATGAGGACAGTAGTCCGAATAATGTAAATAGTGTACATAATACCTCATCTCAGAAATATAGACAGATACTGAAAGGGCGAAACGTTGTAATAAATATGGCGACAAAGCTGAGTACAATAGTCCGAATAATGTAAATAGTGTACATAATACCTCATCTCAGAAATATAGACAGATACTGAAAGGGCGAAACGTTGTAATAAATATGGCGACAAAGATGGGAACAATAGTCCGAATAATGTAAATTGTGTCAAATTTCCGTGTTTGATTTTGGCAAGTCCATTTCATAATTTGCATATTGGAATGTTCCTCCTGCTGACAACAAGACAGTCTCCATTTTAACAATTGTTATTGTAATCTAAGAAACTTGTTCTTCTTTTATGTGAAAATGTTTAGGACTTATTTCTCCACATGTTAATTTTTTTTTCTCGTGTGACCCGTTCGCATCTCTTCGCTGTATCTCGTGTGTGTCCGACTTTTAATGTCGACATATATCAAGGCTCGAACGAGAAAGCGGAGACAAGCATCAAATAAATACAGAAATTCTTATGAAGAAAGAGAATCCAATTAAAGTTAAAACTACAACAGATAATCTTTTAAACAGTCGCTTCTAAATGAGAAACAGCCTTTCAAATGTTCAAAAATTGTTAGAAGGGAAAAAAATGTGAAGGATTAAAGAAGGTTTTTGCTTTTAAGTGAAACTCGTTGCATAAATTTTAAAAAAGTTTTGCCGGATTGCATGAATTTAAAAACACGTCTATCTCAAATGGCATATCTATCTATAGTTCATGTTTAAACTAATTTTTTAATCAGACATTATTTCTTCTCATTATAAAAGTTATTTTATGAGTGGCGCTACAATTAATAACGACCGGGCCGAGATCAAGATGTCATTTGATTTGTCACCTCGTTCTAGGCCGGTTATTAATTTCACTAATTTAAGAAGAAAAAAAAACTCAAACACTTGTACCTACTAAAAATAACGCTTGCAGTAATAATATCTATTTATCTATCTATCTATCTATCTATCTATCTATCTATCTAAATCTAATTGTATCTATCTCAGTCTATTCACATCTATCTATCTATCTATCTATCTATCTATCTATCTATCTATAATAATAATATTGTTTAAAATTTACTGTATCTATACAACGAGTCTTATTATAATTGATATGTATTCAATAAAATGGCAACAAATCTACTTCAGTGTAGTATATTGTCTGAAGACATCACTGGCCGTGGTTGATCCCAGGTAAAAAGCAGTTTTTGTTTAACTTATCTAGATAGACATGCATAGACTGAGATAGATACGTAAAATTAGATTGAGATAGATAGATAGATGGATGGATAGATAGATAGACAGACAAACAGGTAGATAGATAGATAGATAGATAGATAGATAGATAGATAGATAGATATGAACAGTATGAGATAGATAGATAGATAGATAGACAGACAGACAAGCAGATAGATAGATACAGTTAGATTGAGATAGATAGATAGATAGATAGACAAGCAGATAGATAGATAGGTATAAACACTATGGAATAGATAGAATGATAGACAGATAGACAAGCATATAGGTAGATAGAGATAGATAGATAGATAGACAAGCAGATAGATAGACAAGCAGATAGATACAATTAGATTGGGATAGATAGACAGACAGACAAACAGATAGATAGATAGATAGATAGATAGATAGATAGATAGATAGATATAGACAGTATGATATAGATAGATAGATAGATAGATAGATAGATAGATAGATAGATATTATTACTACAAGCGTTATTTTTCGTAGGTACAGGTGTTTGGGATTTTTTTCTTAAAACAGTGAAATTAACAACCGGCCTAGAACGAGTTGTCAAATTAATTGACTTCTTTATCTCGGCCGGTCGTTATTAATTGGAGTCATTCATAAAATAACTTTTTAACTGTCCCATCAAAACTAATTTTAAATTTTAATCATCAAACAGGCACTTGTCCATAACTTTCCAATTGTTACGCCCTGCTGAACCAACTTTAATAAAAGCGAAATCTGAATTTTTCTGTAAGCTATCTTCATTTGGAAAATTAACGTAACAGAATATTCCTAAATATATTTGCTCTGATATACTGCGTTGCTTTACTAAGTCATACGTAGTAACTGGCTTTTAATGATGACTTTTACGGTAAGTTGGTAAATAAGAAAATAGCGTCAAAGACAAAAAACGTTTCCGAAGATGTAATATCTAATTATCTATATAGCAACGGATGTTGGACGATCTCTTCGCAGATGAAGAAGAAATATGAAGCGAGATAGATGTGGTTCTACTCTGATAGACACTGAATATATAATGGACCACTGAACATGTGAGTAATGAAGATATTTTAAATAAAATAGAAACAAAAACGATATTTAAATTATTTCTTGGATACATAAAGAGAAAAGTGGCTTTAAAGAATTAAACAATCACAGCACAAGACAAACGAGAAAAAAGCGTGCAACCTGAGCGTTTTTAAAGGGTCAAATTTGCTCATGACCTGAAAAGAAATGGGACGTTAAAAAATAAGAAGGCCTCCTAATTTGGGAAATTTCTGCATCAAAATCTAGCTACCTCTGTTGTAAAAAGAAAGGTTGGCTAGTTATTTACATTCACGACAATGGCATGGTAAGTCATATAGCTTTTTTTAAAATGGAGTGTCCGTGCATTATTGTCGATGATATCCCACCGACCCTCTCTCTTTGGTGCAATGAGGGAGGTACTGTCGCAGGGTTGGAATCCCCTGGACCAAGCATCCATCAATGTCTGTTCGAATAATAATAGAGAAGTAAGGTGTATCCCACCGGCATGAGGACAGCAACATAGGTTGAGCGAATATATTAAGCGTGTGTGTCGGGTAGGAAGAGTGCAGCGAGAAATATTTTGTAATGCAAGAACGATTTCATGTAATCTCAGCACGGATGAGGAAATAACTGCAGACTACAGAAGGATAATGAGAATTCTATGGACAGAGCGAATAAGTAACGAGGAAGTCTTGAGAAAAGGGCAAAAAAAGAACCTTTATGCTCAGAATAAAGAACACACAGATGAAATTCCTTGGAGACTTAATGAGAAAGGGTGGCTAGAAAAAAACACTCACAAGGCATATAGACAAAGCGAATAAATAACGAGGAAGTTTTGACAAAATGGCAACAAAAAGATCTTTTATGTTCGTAATCAGGAGGTTTTGAGGAGCGTGGAACCCCCTCTTAATTGCTGGTGTTCCCAGGTCCAACCTGACCCGGGGTGGTAGCGCCTGTTAGGGTCCCAGCTATGGGTAAATAGTTAACCCCCAAACCGAGGTAAAAAGCATTATAAAAGTGTAAAAAATAGGCTTTAATACCAGAAATACTTTGTAAAAATTAATACCAGAAATTGAAGAAAAAAAAAACTATACTCACCAATATATTTTTGAAAGAAATATTACCAACAATACGTTTTTGAAAAAAAATTATCAGGAATACATGTTTTAAAATAATATTACCAGCTATACATTTTTGAGGAAAAAAATATTACCAGAAATAGATTTTTGACATTAAATAACCCATTGAGGTTGATATGCCGTAAAGCATAACAAAACAGAAAGGGTGGCTAGGAAAACTTAACACTCACAAGGCATATGGACAAAGTGAATAAGTAACAAGGAAGTATTGAGAAAAGGCCAACAAAAAGAACCTTGATGCTCAGAATCAGGAAGACACCGATGAAATTCCTTGGAGACATAATGAGAAAGGGTGGCTGGGAAAAATTAACACTCACAAGACAAATTAAAAGCAAAAGAGATAGGGGGAGGCAGAGATCCACCTACCTGATCAGCTTGTGCGAATGGATGACGAAACGGGATGTTCTTAGCAAAGGGTGAAAACTGCTAAGGGTCAGGAGGGATAGGAAGTTTTGGAGATCCATGATCGCCTGAAGGAACGCAGGACATAGAAGAAGTTAAACGATTCGTGTTATAATTGAGCGGAATATTTAAGCGGAAAACTTATTAATATTAGCAGGTTTAGATCTCCTGAAGCGAAACGTTTAAATGGATTCTGTTATTCGCCCACGTGAAGCAATCATGGCAGATATTTCGACGTTCAATTGATCCACTATTTCATAAAAGGAAAGTAAAGGAAAGCAAAAAACAATGAATCGGTAATTAGTGATCTTTTCTTTCTATTTTTTTTTTTTTAATTTTCTAGAAAGAAAAATAAGAAAAAAGAAAGTTTTCATTTTTCAAATGGTTCTCAACAACTGACCGGTCTTAGTGAGGAAGCTTTAGATAAGAATCTATGCAGAATAGATTACGATTGATGAGAAAAATCTAAAAATATATAAATATATAAATAACTATATATGAGTCGAGATGCTATCGTTCAGGGTATCTTTGAAGCGGGAAAAATAAGTGAATAAAAAAACCCAAAAAACAATAGATTATGCGATGACAAAGACAACTTGAAAAGAACTTGAAAAACAGTGCATCTAAAAAGTCTGGAGACATATGATAAATGTGTTTTATATATTAAAAAAGCTGAAACCATATAAATACGACTGATGTATTTTTAGACGTCCGTATAAATCCATATAAAATCCATATAAAATCCTTATAAATTCCAATTAAAATATATAAGATTAAATAAAATAGGTTTGTGCCAAAAAAATAAGGAAATAAAAAGAAAATATTAAAAACAAATGGAAGCAAAAGAGAATCTTCAGGCAAAGAAATAAATTAAAAGAAATAAAAAAAGTAAAACAAAAGACAAAAAATGGCTTTTCATCATTCCACAAATGTTTCAATTATTTACAAAAGGGCATTGAAAATGCAATTTAATTGATAAAGCACAATGCTGATCTCGCTTGTGTTCACGTCAACACACATCAGAAACTAGTCTTTGATATTCGGTCTGGTTTTTATATTTGAATGTAGATCTCGAGTCGAAAAACGAGAAAAAAAAAAAAGAAAGAAAAATAAAGAAAAATAGCGGAAACCTATGAAAACCAGAGGAAGTTTTTTTTTAAAAATAAGTTTCAAAAAGATATTTTGTTAAGATTCTTCACTTTAGTGTATGTCCCTCCAGGTGTAGATGATGGTAACTTGATTTGTCATTTTGGGAAATGTCATATATTTTCAGATTAAGTTGTTCACCTTTGCAATTATAAAGACAACATTTCTCTAAATGTTTTCTCATCTTCTCAGATGAAGTCTTTTCATTATTCCACATATTATTCGGACTATTGTCTTCATCTTTGTTGTTATTAACACAATGTTTCTCTAAATGTTTTCTCATCTTCTCAGATGAAGTCTTTTCATTATTCCACATAATATTCGGACTATTGTCTTCATCTTTGTTGTTATTAACACAATGTTTCTCTAAATGTTTTCTCATCTTCTCAGATGAAGTCTTTTCATTATTCCACATATTATTCTTATGTCTTCATCTTCATTTTTCTTAAATATCTGTCTATATTTCTGAAAGGAGGTATTATGTGCACTATTTACATTATTCGGACTATTGTCCTCATCTTTGTCACCATATTTATTACAATGTTTTGGCCGTTGTACGCTCCGGCATTCTTCTGTTGGTTGTAATGTCGAACCGAACCCTTTATTTCACTCACTGGGGTAGACTGATCTAGTTCCACGTGCCATTTTAATTAGTTATAAGTTATCTCCTGTTAATTTCTCTCTGAAAGTCTCCACTGCCTTTGCCAGGTATTGAACGCACACTCTTTGGCTCCTGTCACTGGGTCTAACTAATGCGTTTATCCACTGTGCCATGAGGATTTTTCTTAAAGTTTTCTCAACTTCTTTTAATTACTGTCTTCGTCTTCTTCTTCTTCTTCTTCTTCTTCTTCTTCTTCTTCTTCTTTTTTTTTTTTTTTTTTTTACAAATATTTTCTACTTGTGTTTGGATCCCTTGAATGGCATTTTTTCAAAAACAATTTTTCCTTTTTACTTTTTGTAAAAGCACTGGTTACTCCAAGTAAACAAAAAACAGTCATTGTATTTTTTTTTATTTTCGGACTAAGAAAAATGCGATAAACGTAAAGAAGTAACATTCAGAAATAAAAACCTTGTGTGGAGAGGATACTAAAAGTTCTCAGCATAACCAGAAAGAATTTAAAAAAAAATAAATGCATTTGACTATTTAGTGAAGATTTTAGGCAAGGGATTTGCAACGAAAGGTTTTCACCTCGTCTACATCGAAAGAATTTATCAGTCGGAAAAAATGCTATATGATGTCGAATTTGCTTTACTCAACTAATTTGCATAGAATCAGACTATGTCGATATACCTTTTCTTTCTTTATGTAGCCTCGAAGATGAATTTTCGAATTGTTACCAGAGAACACAAAAGAATGGCACAAATTAACAATATTCTTGTTGAAAACATTCGACATTTCTTTTCAAGTTGCAAGAGGCATAGAGTTGATTATTTCATGAAATTGAATATCCCTTAAAGAAATTCTGTGTATACATATGCGTGTCTGTAGGCATAAAAATGTATTAGATTGTGTATAAGTGTACATGTGCACTTATATTATGCATATGTGTATATGTGCACTTGTATTGTACCTATGCGTACATGTGCACTTGTGCATATGTGTATGATAAAATGATGTCTATCCGGATGTTCCGCCATTTTGTATATCTCGAGAACGGGTCGTGCAACGAAACAAAGAGACGTTGCTACAGGTCCATGAAGAAATATTCTTCCGCTGGTTTACTCAGTTTGACAACGAGATGCCATTGATTGAGATTGTTTACTGTGTGTGCATCGCATTCAGTATGACATTTTGTGCACGATTATCTTTTTTTTTTAGCAATTTCGTCTGTCATTACTACCTCTCCATTCAACTACAGTCCAAATTTGGCATCTACGACTTCTGAATTTCCTCAAAGCAAAAATTACTGCTGAAGGGAGTTTATTTCAGGGCGTTGATGAGACTAAGGAGAACGGAACAAAGCAGTTGATGACGATCGTGAAAGGGAAACGTGTAGACTGATTTGATGAGTAGGACTAAGACGCCATTGTAATAGATAGGTTATTTTTGTTATACTAAAATGACTTGTTTATTTCCTGACAGATCTCCTATGTGGGCGTGTCTGCGTATATATATATATATATATATATATATATATATATATATATATATATATATATATATATATATATATTACAATAAACGTGCAATCAATTTACAAATACATGAATTATTCACACAAAACTAATGCAAAGGTTAATGATTTTAAATGGCGAGACATCCATCTCGCAAACAATTCAAATATTACACAAAAACCTCAGATCCGTTATGAATGAATTGATCCTTGTTCATATAAATTTCTGCCGTATTAGTTGTTATTTTTACACAAGCTTTCGTCTGTTCCTACAGACATCTTCAGGTATATAATAGATATAATAATAATAATAACAACTGTGTGTGTGTGTGTGTTTGCTTGTCTGACCCAATGAACGAAATGAACATATTACAAGAACTGAAAAAACAACAACAGAAAAAAAAACAACTTATTCTGACAGCAGACAAGTATCAATGATTTTTCTATTGAAACTTTCAGTCTATACAAGGGTAGCCGGTTAATGAATGAGGGTGTTGTAAGAAGTTAAAAGGAGCAAGTAAGAACTAGATCTTGTGACCATATGTAGGATAGGTAACGGTTGACCCTAGACATGAAGCGGTTAATATTATAGTGATCAAGGAAGCATCCTCTTGATCTAATTGTTGTAACATACTTACGGACGATAATGGGTATGTCCCCATTCATATAAATACAGTAGTAAATACTGTATGTTGGTCTAGAGTCAGAAATTCGTCTCCAGCTGTGCTGGTCAAACTCTCTGCTTCCGGGCAGAGTGGACCCCCAGACTGTCGAAGGGCAGAGTCTCGTCTCGGGAAACAGCTACCCAACCCCGTTTTATACGGTGTCTATGGGGAATTTTTGGCTGAGCCTACGGGCTCGGATACCCCGCATTAAATTCTGCCTTGTGTCACATCTGACCGCATGGGGCAGTTGGTATATATCCTAGAGTTATGCTAGTCAAACTCTATGCCTCCGGTCAGAGAGGATCCCCAGATGAAGCTATGTCGAAAGGCAGAATCTCGTCTCGGGAAACAGCTACCCGATCCCGTTTTATACGGGGTCTACGAGGAATTTTTGACCAAGCCTATGGGATCAGATACCCCACATTAAATTCGGCCTTGTGCCACATATGACCGCGTGAGGCGGTTGGTAGATATCCTACAATTAGAGATTCATTGTGGAATTTACTTGACTCACTTTTAGCACTTGACTACTTCTTTGCGCCACTGGCAAATCTTATATGTGTTGTTCTTGTCCGAAGTATTATCGTTCATTACCAACCTCTGTTTGATTATTCTATTCAGTAACCTTCCCTAGGTCACAACATTAATGATGCATATTATTGGTCTGATCATATAAAACTAGAGCATGTCAAGTGGAGTCGGGTACTTTCTGGAGTGTTGGAAGAAATTGACCATTTTTTCAGAATCTTTATCGATAGATCGTATATATGAGTTTCATCTGCAGTCTGGGGTAATTTCTAATGCCGTTCAAGGTAAGAGGCTTCAGTGAGTATACAAACAGCTCGTCATAATTGCGGAAAATTCAGTGTTGCTCGGTGATAAGATTAATAGTTTGGTTTTGGAGGTACTGAATGTCGCAAGACAGTTTTTTTCTCCATTGAATTATTAGAGCTAAATCGGAAGAGAGATCAGTTGCCAGGACATTTGGATTATTCGTTAGTCGTCTTCTTCCAGATTCATCATCATCATCATCATCTATTTTTACATCTCTTGCTTGAGTGCAACTTGAAGGTTGGCAAGTAAACCTCTCTCTATGTCAGACCACGGCCGATGTCCTCCGACTTCAATGATAGTCTAGGTTACGGACATGTGACCCATGATTCCATCGGAAGTGCCCTCCGCCCTGGCCGTATCATCACCGACCAGCGATGCCGTATTATCATCATCACCCTGTACCTGCTGCCAATAGTTCAGTCCTGTGCACAGATTTAGCTTATAGACAGTCGAAGCTCGCTGTAGTTACCGTCTCATTTGAACTCCCTACTGAGGAGAGCCCGTCTTGCTCACAGGTGATGAATTATATATTTTTACGGATGGATGTCGGAGTAAAAGGACCGAAATCAAATACAAAAAATTATTACCTTTTATAATTCTGCTTGTTCCTTCGTGTCTTTATTACCCCCCTATATTACGCATTTGTTACCTCCTATATATCGCATTTGTCATACGGTGGTTACCCGGTATATTATACTTCTGTTACCACCTATATTACGCATGTGGCCCTTTATATTACGCATTGATTACCCCCTATATCATACCTTTCTTATCACCTATATTACGCCTTTGTTGCCCCCTATATTACGTCTTTGTTACCTCTTATATTACGTCTTTGTTGCCTCTTATATTATCCTCTATATTATGCCTTAGTTACCATCTACATTATGACAGTTTTGTTACTCTATATTACGTCTTTGTTACCGTCTGTGTTATGCCTTTGTTGCCCCCTATATTGTGTCTTTCTTTTGCCCCTATATTACGTCTTTGTTACGCTCTATATTACGTCTTTGTTTTCCCCTGTATTATGCCTTTGTTGCCACCTATATTACGTCTTTGCTACCCCTATATTACGTGTTTGTTACCCTTTATATTATGTCTTTGTTTCCCCCTGTATTACGCCTTTGTTGCCCCCTATATTACGTCTTTGTTACCTTTTATATTATGGCTTTGTTACCCCCTATATTATGGCTTAGTTACCATCTACATTATGGCTTTGTTACCCTCTATATGACAGCTTTGTTACTCTCTATATTATGCCTTTGTTGCCCCTATATCACGTCTTTGTTACCCCCTATATTTCGGCTTGCTCTTACCCCGGATAAACAAGAAGTCATTCTTGTTTGACTGTGAGGATAGACATAAAATAACCTGCCTGTCCCCTGCCCACAAAACAGAAGAAAAGATACATCAAAATCGCTGTTTAGCTTTAGAGGAAGAAAGGAAGAAAGAACAAGAAGATAGACGAGTCGATAACACTCTCATGCATTTAACGTCTGCTTTAGTGAAATAAAAAACCTTGTCATTTTTTAATATTTTCCTTTGTATCCTCTACTTTCTATGCGTGGAACTCGCAAGGAGTCTTGTCAATTATTAACTTAAGAGTATTTGGAAAATTCGAATAGGAAAACTCTGAAATTTTTTCATATCTGTTCCTTATCTTCATTAACGATCTTCCTGGCGTCATAGGTTCCCAGCTAGGCATCTATGCGGACGACACTACTATTTACTCATGCCTCAAAAGCAAATCTAGTGTCGCTGATAAAACTAACCTGGCCGTTCGTCTCGAAAAGCACCTTCAATCGATTGTGGACTGGGGCAGGAAATGGCTGGTTAACTTTAATGCCTCAAAAACAAAACTGCTCTCTACTACTCACCACAAAGAACCATCCCTGCCTCCCATAGAATGTCTTACGCCCAACTCTACGAGAGTACCTCTTTGTGACTGCTCGGTCTCACAATGTCCGCTGACCTGAGATGGGACAAATGCATTTAGTCAATAGCTTCGTCTACCGTCTATTCGCCCATGCATGCAGTATTGTTGACATATATGGTCTGGAGCCTCTTCTGTTTGTCTCAAGGTCCTTGATAAAATCCAGAGACGGATATGTAATATAATTGGCCCTGATCTGGCATCTCGTCTGCAGTCGCTCTCTCACAGACGTGCCATCGCCTCTCTCTGTTTCCGCATTAATATTCAAATGTAATGTCAATCGACGTCTCCTTGATCTATCCTCTATCTTTCTCTTCATTCTTTCCTCTATCTCTCCCATTTGCTCTCGCTCCAACTCTCTGTAACCCCTTGCGTGCTTGTGGCCTCCCGCCTTGCTTGGGGTGAAACGCTTAAAAATATATTTCTAGTTATTATTAGTAGTAATAATAATTCCTTAAGCGGAATACGATTGAGCTATCAGAGAATATTCAATAGTCGATTAAACTGGCTTCACTATTCTTTTTCCTTATACTGCTTTATAGATCATCAGAAATAGAGCCGGGGTTTAGCTGACAAGTCTCAGAAACATTTTATTAGTGGAACTATCCTGTTGTCACACTCTTCTGTCTTCGTCTTAGACACAACTTTAGTAACTGTCAAAATTAACGAGATTAATTTTGTCGTCTTTAACTTGTTAAATGTTTTAACAAATATTTGAAAAAGAAAAGTTGAAAAGCAATCAAATCCTTTACGGCATCCTGTAAAATAAACATGATTAAAATATCAGAACAACTTGTCGGTCATTCATTACCATGCAGACAGGAAATGTTTTATTAGAGTCACAGATATGATCCTCGCAGCCAATATCAATATTACAGATTGTGGCGATGTCAATTAGCTCATGTTTTTCAATACCCTAATTTCGCTAATTAGTTTCTTTAAAAAAAAATCAACGTTTCTAACGAGAATTGTCGATAAATTGAAAAAGAAGAAAAACATTTTCAAAATCATTATCATCAATTTTGTATAACTAAATTCATCATCAACACCTTTATGTGCAAATATTTAAGTCAGTGATTAAAAATTCCATTGAAAAAATATGATCTTTGTTTCATGCCTCATCTCAACACCTAGCAGATTATCACTTTCTGATTTAATCGAGCTGTTAGAGTATCGAACTGGCAACCGATAATAGGTCCTATCATTAAAGATATCAACGCATTTTTAAAATCTATTTGTAGTTTTTTTGGGAAAAAAAAACAAAGTACGAGATTTGGGATAGTCTGAGTAGAGAGAGTTCCATCTTTTGGTTCCAAAACAAAGCTAAATTGAGTAAATAACTATGGAGGCAGATCAGTTAGTCTGCAGCCTGGTATGTACTTAGCTGAATTATTGTCTATAATTTTCACTCTATAGCACTATGTGATTAGTATTAATCACTGAACTAAGCATTTCAACTGCACTTCGACGGGTGAGAATCGAAGATGGTTATGAACAATATATTATGAAATGAACTAAGTCCGACAATTATCTTAATATATTTATTGTTTATACGTTATTTTTATAGATACACATATTTAAGTAATTGCACTGTTTAGAATACGCAGTATTTATTTTATAAATAATAGTATTCAGGCCGGTAAATATTGTCAATACACTTTATTATAAACAGAGTATTTACTTAAATATTTGTATCTATAAAATAACGTATAAACAATACATACACATACATACATACATACATACATACATACATACATATACATATATATATATATATATATATGTTATATATATATATATATATATATGGTTATATATATGGTTATATATATATATATATATATATATATATATATATATATATGTTGTCTATATTTATAGGGGAAGAGTGATCAATAACGATGATAAATTGCTTATATCTCTAGAGAGTGCTACTATACGAATCATGTAATGGCTGTCCACTTATTGTACGATGATTGGACATCAAATATAATAAATATATCTGATGTGGAAAGACTATATTGGATCCATTGCTAGGTCAGCTTCTAAGAAAGTCTGTCAAAGCTTAGAATATTGCTGCCATATATTGTCCGGTGTCCATGCTATTTACCTAGAGCTCCTTGATAAGATCCATAGAAGAATCTGCAATGTTATTGCTCCTAATCTGGTGGCTCGGTTTCAGTCACGTACCCACCTCCGTAAGATTGCCTGTCTGTGACTTTTTCTATAAATGCTTTCATAGTAATTGCTCTTCGTTATGGTACCTAGACTTCATGAATTTAAGCTCAGTCCTAGATTGACGTAGAGATCTCATCAATTACCAGTTGAGATGAACAGATTTAGCCTTAACGTTCTTTATTAACAGTTTCTTATCTCGCATTTCTCGCTTGTAGAACTCTCTTACAGCTTCATGCTTTCCAGCCAATTTTAATGTGCAAAAATTTAAATGCAATCTCAATCGCTAGCTAAACCCCTCCTGATTACTCTTTCCTCTTTCCGGTCATTATTAATGTTTCTAATCCCTCCCCCCCCATCTATCCCCTTGTGTTTTAGTAACTTTATTATGTTGCATGATGTCATATTGAGTAAAAAATGTTAAAATGACAAAGTATAAAAAAACCTTCGTTATGCGTTTCGCCTTTCGGAAAGACTTCTTCAGATTAATAATGGTTTTATCACTGGAATACTTATATACTTATACTTGGTGGTGGGAGGACGATTATGCAGCAAACGTCGGTTACTATTCTACGCTGAGGAGCGTTTACCACATTTATAATTTTCACTATTTACATTATTCGGACTATTGTCCTCATCTTTGTCGCCATATTTATTACAACGTTTCGGCCCTTCAGTATCTGTCTATATTTCTGAGATGAGGTATTATGTACACTATTTACATTATTCGGACTATTGTCCTCATCTTTGTCGCCATATTTATTACAACGTTTCGGCCTTTCAGTATCTGTCTATATTTCTGACATGAGGTATTATGTACACTATTTACATTATTCGGACTATTGTCCTCATCTTTGTCGCCATATTTATTACAACGCTTCGACCGTTGTACGCTCCTGCCTTCTTCAGGTGGTTGGAATGTCGAACGGAACCCTTTATTTCGCTCACTGGGGTAGACTCTTCTAGTTGCCCGTGCCATGTTTAATGAATGTCAGTTGTCAGTTATCTCCTGTTAATCCCTCTCTCCATGTTCTCCACTGCCTTAACCTTATTGAATTCACTCTCTTTGTGTCCTGTCACGGGATCTAACTAACACCTTTATCCAATGTGCCATTATTAGTTTGAAAAAATTTGTTCGAAGACTGAAACGTGTAAATTAAATTTTATTTTTCCATATTGCCATCAATTACCTACTCGCCTGATATATAGATTTGTACATCAAATATAACCATGTTTCCGGGGGCACCATACTAGATCAGTTACGACGGAATAGTGAGTTCGATCCTCACTGAGCGTCCCATATTTTCGACCTTGTGCCTCATCGAAACAACGCTTAGTAAATCACCATTACCGAAGTTGTTCTGAATAAAATAAAAATCGGAAAGGTAATATTAATGGTGACACAGCACTCATATACACACAAAATAACTTGATTTTTGTTGGTACCTAATAACAGGTATCAAATCAGAGTGAGAATCAGAGTTTTAATATATTAAAGAAGAAAAAACGCGTGTAGAAGTTTTTTAATTATTTTCGTTATGATGAAACCTGAAGCTAATAACAGACAAAAATTTCACAGTGTAAATTGTTTGTATGCATATATATATGTGTGTGTGTGAGTTCAGAAAATTATTCAGCATCATCATATCACAGGTTGTAGCAAAAATAAACGTAAAGAAAACATTTTATTTATTTTTATCTATTTCTAATTTGATTCTGTAAACTATATATTTCGAAATTATTCTTCTCAAAAATGTATTAATATAAAAACGGTTATTTTTGTTGGTGGGGGTTTAAAGATAAGTTTTTTTGTTTGTTCCGATTGTGATTAGTGGTTTTTATTTAATTGCATGTGTTGATGTCTGCGTTCACGGTTGCTTCTCTAAATGACAATAGCTAGAGATTAGTATTTTTTTTGTTGTGTACGATTATCTGAAATTTAAATAAAAACTAATACAGACGTATAATTTTTTTTTATCTACTGGCTTATATCTAATGAATAACAATTATGAAATAATGGAAGTAATAGGATTCGTTAAATACAAATTGAATAAAAAAAATGAAAGAAGTCTTTTTTTTTAAATGTCTTTTCAATGAAATTACAATGAATGAATTTTGATTGAAAAAACTAAAAAACAAAAAATAAACAATATTTCTTCACGGCGAAAATCCTACTTTGTTTACACTGAAAATAAACAAAGGAATCTGCGAGTGAACTAAAAACTGATATTGTTTTCTCCCGGTCATATATTCTTTGCTTTGCAATGATAAAGAAAGTAAAATATGTATTTTATTTTGATTTTTTTCTTTCTTATGAAATAAGAAGCAGAAAGTTTGAAACAATATCAAATTTGTAATTTCTTATAGAATATGAACATCTCTAAATATTTTTCTTACTTCAAACTTTATTTTATTTACTCACATTTTGTAATTCATAGAATATGGAAAAAAAAATTGTAATTCATAGAATATGGAAAAAAAAATTGTAATTCATAGAATATGGAAAAAAAAAGGATATTTTACAAACATTATATCAAGATTTAAAATATATTCTAATCCATATTTATATTTCGGTTTTTGTTTTAAATTATTAATCCTTTGAAAAAAGATTATCACATATATTAAATAAACAACAGAGAAACCACTTTCTATTTGTTTCCTTTAGAAAAAAGTACCTCATTCGTTTTTAGTGTTTACATCCTCACTTTTTGTTTAAAAAGCTTAAATGTTTGATTTTCTTTTTAAATACTCAAATGTTTATTTTTCTTTAAAAACCTTAAATGTTTACTTTGTTTAAAAAAGCTTAAATATTTACTTTTTTGCAAAAGGTTTAATTTTTTACTTCTCTTAAAATCTTAAATGTGTTTTTTTTAAATTTTAAATGTTTACTTTTTCTGTAAAAGGTTTAAATGTTTACTTTTCCTTAAAAAGCTCACATATTTACTTACTTTAAAAAACTTAAATGGTTACTTTTCTGCGAAAAACTCAAATATATACATTTTTAAGTTTACTTAATCTTTAAAACGCTGAAATGTTTACTTTCTTAAAAAGCACAGATGTTTATTTTTCTTAAAAAGCTTAAATATTTACATTTTCTTTAAAATCTTAAATGTTTACTTTTTCTAAAAAAGATCAAATGTTTAGTTTTTTTCTTTAAAAGCGTAAATGTTTACTTTCTCTTTAAAATGCTTAAAAAATTGAGTCACATCCACGATTATTTTGTGAATACCACTTAAAAAATAAACAATTTTCTAATATTCTCATAAAATATCAACATTACTTCTATTTAGTGTTAAGCTGTGATAAAAAAAAAAACCCAGTTCAATGTCGTTAGCAGTTTCAGGAGAGAAAATGTTTTTTTTTTCTGAATTTTTAAAAAATCATTTCACAAGGCAATAAAGCCACTAAGATGAAGGGCGTTTCTGAGTGTTAGAGAATATGAGAAAAACTACTATTAAGGAGAGAGAACAATAAAAGAAAACAGAAGATAACGATTGACATTGTATTTAAATGTTTGAAGATCAAGTTTGACTGGGAAGCAAGAAGCTACAAGAAAGTTTCATAAGTGAGAAACTTTTAGCATAGAACGTATTTAAGCAATTTAATTATAAATATCTTCAACAAATTACTCACTAATTTATCAAGACCACAACGAAATGAATAAAATACTTTTAAAAATTTAATTTTGGAAGCTGAATATGTAAGTTAATTTATTAACCAAATACAGCTACGTGAACGAAGGTATAATTATTTACCCGCTGCCCCTAGCAGCAAGATGTGGCACAAGGCCAAGTTTTAAAGTGGGATATCCGTAGGTTCGGGCAAAAATTCCCTATAGACCACCTAAAAACGGAGTCAGTTTCCCAAGACGAGACTCTGCCCTTCGGCAGAGCCTCGCGTAAGGGATACCCTCTGAAATAAGCGTGTCATATACCATCGTGAACAAAGATATATAACACGTTCTGCGAGTATTAATTGTTAAATACATACGACCAATCCCGGACGTAAACAACAGTAATTTTGAAGAAATAATTTGACGTAATATGCGCGCGTACACCCACACACAGACATAACAAATTTTATATATAATTAGACATATAAGCACGTCTTTGCAGCTTTCTCTCTTCATAGCAATGAGGATAGATGGATGGCCGCTCGCTAATAAACGCGTTCCCCTACTTAGAAACGTTGAAGTTATAAACTTTTAGAGGTACAGCCAAAAGCTGCCCGTAAATTCAAAATTTGAACACTGCGCTGGATCGGAAGTTCAACTATTCCACAATGGATAATCTTTAGTGGTGCTGCTCATCACCGAGCTATAAACACAAATCAATTATTATTGTCTCGCTCTAGCCTCGCGGTGTTATTCGTTCATACCTATGGTTTTTATAAATTCATAGGCTGCAGACATTTAGACTCAGAGTATATGTTCTTCAAAAAGACTCCCCGCCATGTTGGAGTCGGTTTAAATTGATACATTTTTTCTTCTTCCATATATTGTGACTTTTACGTTCAAAGTTCACATTTTCTTATTTTCAGAAGAAAATCTAGAAATTATCCAACATATTTCCGTGAAGCTTTCACTTTCCAGAATTGTACTTGTCCCTAATTTCGCTATTTCGCACGGCCATTACGCCTTGCCAATAGCTAAAAAAATAATAGACTATTCCGCGTTTTGACCACGTGACAACAGGAGAAAAGATTGGTTTCAGTGAGAAAATGAAATGAAGAAAGAAGGAAATGAAGAGAGAGAGAGAGAGAGAGAGAGAGAATGGGAGAGAATCAGATTAAGCTGATAAGAAAAGATACTATATTTTGATCTCAGCTAGAAGGGAGAGAAGCTATGATGACTGTGATAAAAACGGTATTTTTCAGATGCACATTATCGAACAATGAAAACTGAGTAAGGCAATCGCCAAAAAAAAAAAGAAAAAAAAAAAAAAAGCTACCATAAATGAAATAACATCGTCTGCTGAATTATCTTAAAAGTATTATTTAGAAAAATGTTCACAAGTTGGGATTTTGCTCGGAAGAAAAGATAGAAATATTTCCTGCCATTTCCCCATAAATAATGGACTGTCCCATTTTGATTACGACGAAAAACAATAGATATGAAAGAACGAAAGAGAGAGAGAGAGAGAGAGAGAGAGAGAGAGAGAGAGAGAGGAAGGAAGGAAGGAAGGAAGATAAAAGTGTTTCAGAGAAATAGAAAAATTTGTCAATTTCAAATCTTTTTATTTTCCCCATTTTTTAAAATAACAACCAGAATTCATATTTATGATTATGCAACAATTTTTAAGCTTAAATATTTAACGATGAAATAGCGGAATTTCTACGGGCAATTTCTTGTCGTAAATCTCACCATGAGCTTATTCAGTTATTAACTGAAGTATTAGGATTCCTTAGAATATTAAAATAGGAAAACCGTAAAATTTTCACGGGTCTTTTTTATAATGTAGTTTAATTATATTGAAAAAGAAGTCACCAGTTTAAAGTGAAGCAAGGGTTATAAGTTGGGGGTTAGGTACTTCGACGTGGTGTAAAGGTTAGCAAGCTTTTATCGCTAGATCAATAACGATTGAATAATGAGTTCTATTCTTATGGTGTGCTCCACACTTTTGGCCTTGTGCCACATCTACGCTAAGCTAAAAAAAAAAATCATTTCAGGGTTTTCCGTCCGGATTTTTCGGAAGGATTGGCAGAGGAGAAGAGGTGTTTTTTTTTTCCCGTCGGGATAGATGGAGCAAATGTAGTATCTGTTCCGTGCTGGGGGCCTTCTTTCTGCCTTTGCGTTCTCCCCCCACCACGTTTCATGACATCGCGGTTGTATAATCGGCTATGACTAGCTTAGACAGGTTCAGAGCAGCTTAGACAAGCTATGACTAGCTTAAACCAGCTCTGACCAACTTAGCCAAGCTAAGACTTGCTTAGACAAGTTATGACTAGCTTTGACAAGCTCTGACCAGCTTAGACAACCTAAGACCAGCGACCCGAGTGGAAACACTTGGATTCCCACGTTAAAAACCGACTTTTTATCACAACCTGGCTCAGTGGAGGTGTCAAGTAAATCTCGAGTTTTATGATGGGTGAAAGAAACCTTTTCTTTGTTTAACTATCTTTACTGCTTTCCTTTAATAAAACTGCAAGAGATTTTGCAATTCTATAGACAGTCATTTATTTTAACATTCCTTATAAATTTGATAAGCAATAGCAATGCAAATTGGTCAGACTGAGCAGCAAAACTTGAAATGGTGAAAAGAAGCGTTAAACTGTAAGAAAGTTTTAAAAACAAATACCTTTGTAGGCTTTGTTAGTAAAGAGAAGACACTAGCGAATAAATTGTACAAATATTTATAACAGAAACATTTTTAGTATCAAATGAAAGAGTCACTTGTGTTTGAAGAAATATACTTTTAACTGTTTTAACAAATATATTTTGATATATCTATTCTTATGTAATATCTATTCAAGGGAGCAAGCAAGGTTTTGTTAGTATTAAAATAAATCATGTAACAAATATTTTTTATTATTATTACATATTTCCTAACTTTTGCTTTTATAAAACCGAGAAAACAATCCTGTATGCCAGAAGAGGGAATCTCTTGTAGTGTATTTTGGTTTTCAGCCAAAAAACAGAGCAGGTTTCTGTCAGAAAACCATTTGCCTAATTACCAACATTTTTTTTAATGAAGAAGTCTATCTCCTGAAAAATGAATTCGAGTTGAAAATGACATTAGATTCTGAATTACCCTTAAGGAAATTGTTGTATATATTACTTGTACAATGTGTTTAATGTGATTGAGGTTTTTTCGGTCAATTCCTGTGTTTGTTGCTTGCTTAGAGTAACATATAAAAAGGTACACTTTATATAAGAAATCGTTTTGAAAAAAAGACGAGAGGTTTTCTCCAAATAAGAACTCAACCAGCGTAACGACAATCATACATTTTAAATCTAACATAACGAAAATTTAGTTACACCTGAAAGAAAAGTGTATGCTTCATAGACAATCCATAGAATGGTACCTGAAAAGAGATGCGTGTAGATGAATTAAAGGAATTTGAGCAAATATTTCGAAATCGTTGATTTTTGAGTGAATGGCTGGATTTTACTGTTTTGCAAGGTTCATATGATTCAAACAGGTTTGCGTGATCATGTTCACTCGAGAGCGTATACGGTTTACTTAAGTACATCAGTAAGTCTGTAGCTTTATGAGGAAATAACCATTGCCTTTCGCACAAATATCCATTTATCAATCTCCTTCTTTGTCAATGCACTTAAGCAAGCGCTTTCTCAGGAATCAACCAGTTCGTTATTATATAGCGATGATTTCAGATGAAAACTGAGTTACTAACAACGTGTCACGCTACAGATTTATTTATCTAGTCTCGTATTTGCCGGCTTTGTGTTAATTAAAGTAAAAGGACGTATTTTACTTACCATCAGTAGACAAGTGACCGTAGCATGAATTTGAGAGGAAACTGAAATAAATAATAATAATAATAATAATAATAATAATAATAATAATAATAATAAAAATAATAAAAAGTATAAAAAACGCAAAACATTACAAACACACAAAGCAGACATAGGAGAAGCTTGATGATCAAAATATTATCAATAAATGACGCGAAGATGTTTTTTTTTTGGTTTGTTTAACAGCATATCAACTCATTATCGTTCAATTAATGCCGAATTTTTTTTTTTTTTTTAACTAATTCACCCCAAGCAAAACAGGAGTACGCAAGACACTACAGAGATGGTAAGAAAGGGAAAAGAATGGTTATGGGGTGGGGGTTGAGGAAAGGATAAAAAGAAGAACGGAGATCAAGGCAACAGAAGATGTCGATTGGCATTATATTTGAATTTTTGAAGATTAGGAAGTGAGTTCCACTGTCGGGAAGTGCGAGAGTTGAAACTGTTGGGAACTTTGGTATTTTTTTTACTATAAAGATCTATTGTTGAAAATTTTACTATAAAAATGAATTTTATATTTTCATAGTGTTTCGACCCCACTTTGTAAGTTCATTATTTGCTCGTAATTGGGACCCTAACATGTGCTACCATCATAGTTAATGGTAAGCCAGAGACCAGCAGCAATGAAGAAGTGGTTTCACGCTCTTCAAAACCTCTCGATCTTGCTGCCGGGTGCATTTTATCATCATACTCAGGACAGCATGAAGATCTTGGTTTGGAAAAGTCAATACAGAATTTGGAAAAATCATGGAAAATACAAATAATAAGTTTCAAGGAAATTTCAGACGGACTCTAAGTCAACTTGCTTGTTATATTCATTTGTCAAAATAAGTTCACTGCTTCCTATAGAATGGCACATTCAGGAGAGCAGTACATGTTGGCACAGTTTTATGGGGATAGCCATTTGCGTACTAAGCACATATTGCCAAAAACTCTACAGGTTGCGATGGGTAAATATTGGCCATTTTATATTTTTAATTTCGCCCATGCGCGTTGTTTGTTTTTAATTTTGTCGACTGCATAGTATAGTTGGGTCAGTTGGGCACCGTCTGTCAGAAAAAAGATGATAATGACGCAATTCACTCCGCCTGAAATTTGGAAACGGCATGCAATACTACTTGGCATTCTCACTGGAAGTTCCAATACGAACATTTCAGAATGTTTGGGTGTCAATCTAAGGGCAGTGCAAAGGATTTGGAAAAAATTAGATGAATCTAATGGTGATTCCGAAGGTACGGCAACTCGGAAAACTCACTCTGATCGTTCTGAAGAAAAAAAAACTCCCGAATATGTTGGTGAGTGCCCCAAACTCAACATGTAAGCCTACATCAAGTGCCTTGAAGAGGTAGTGCTATCCTGGGTCAAGCGTGTAGCTGGTGGAAGACCCTATGTCTAGCAATAGGACTCTGCACCATGTCACACAAGCAGGAGAATGCAGTCGTGGCTGTCAGACAATTTCTGTGATCACATCACACCTAACATCTGGCCACCTAACTCCCCAGACTGCAACCCCCTTGATTATTATGTGTGGGGTGCAGTTGATTGAGAGACCAAAAAAAAAAAACTCCTTGTAACACCAAAGATGAACTGAAGGCAAGGATTATGGCAGCATTCACCAAATTAAACAAGGAGACCGCCCAGAAGATTTACAGGAGATTCGTTTAGAGGCCGTGGTTGAAGCTAATGGCGATTTTATTGAACGAATTTACTCTTTAGTATTTCAAAATATTTTTGTGTAATTTTGATAAATCAATATGTTACAATGAAATGAGAGTGTTATTTTCATTTTTGCGTAATTTAGACGACGATTTATCCATCGCACGCTGTATTTGACAATGCTTTAGGCTCTGTTACTAAACTTCTCAATTACACTATGTCGGATTTTAGAATACTTTTCTCACAAAAACTACATTTATCCATCTTTAATATTGTCATCATACAGATTACTGAAAACATAAAACTGGATCTCTCGTGCGTTTACATTTTATTCAACTTCGGCAATTACATTCGGCCGGGATATATGCATGTCCATACGAGACCGGGTCCTTCATACGAATGCGGACCATAACCTTCTCGGGCGTAACTCTCCTCTGGGGTCGGTATCTACATATATATCCCTGTTCTTTCCTACGCACATCCTTTATGTGTTCATATGTCAGAACAGCCAACTAGTGTCCTGTGAAGCGCAGATATTCAATTGATGGCTGGGACCTCACCCTCTCACGCCAACCCTTCTATGCATCCTGCTTCTCTGACGTTACACTTCGTACAAACTATATTCTGGTATGATTTACTGGGATATTTTCAAGATATATTTATACAAGCAATATTTAATATGATTTTCAACTCATAATATCCATTATGAAAAATATTATTCCTTTTGCGGTGGTCAGGTTTCATTATACATACATAGTGAAATACAAATTTTTATTTTATTTATATACATTCAAATATATTGGCTATCGAATCACATATTTGATCAATATTCCATATATTGGATTTGGTTTGGTTTGTTTTAAGGCATATCAACCTTAATAATATTTTCTTTTAAAAATGTATTTTTGGTAATAATTTTTTTTAAAATAATGTATTGCTGGTAAAAATGTTTGCAAAAAAGTATTTCTTGCATTAAAACCTATTCTTATACTTTCATAGTGTTTTGACCGCTTTTTTGGTGGGGGCAACTATTTGCCCATAGCTAGGACCCTGACTGGTGCTACCACCCCGGGTCAATGTGGACCTGAGAACACCAGTAATTAAAACCTTCTGAACAAAGGCATTGCTGTCGGATGTAGTTTATCGTCTTACCCAGGACGCGGAAGTAGTTTATCGTCGTTACCAGGACGGCCACATATTGGAATATAATTTTTGGCATCCTTAATTTTCCTCTGTTTTTCATTTATTGATTTTTTTAAACTTTTTTACTAATTCGATTTTAGCGTTGATAAGGAATGTGCTATGCTGATGATTTGGGCATTCATATTCATAGTTAAGGATAAGAATAATTTTGAAAAAAATCACCATTTTTTTAAGCATTCCAAGAACATTTAATCAATTCCATGATTGGGAATTGAAATGAAATCCGCGATATGGAAGTAATAAATACTCAGCACAAAGAAATACACCGGTGTATAGATCAGTTATAACAAAGTTAGCAGAGGAGTTAAGGAAATCGTATATAGAACATCTTTGAAAATTTTTAGGTCAGGGAGAACAAGAGACACTCAATGTGTTACTGGCCCTAAGAATCGGCTGATATTTTTTTAATGGACAAAGGTGAACCCCACCCCTGGGACTGGACCTTAGCAGCAGTTGGAAAACGAGACAGCTTAGAAAGAAGAGGTTCGCTTTCTCTCTCCCTGCTGAAAAGGAAGGCAGAGTTTGCCCATAAGTAAAGAATGCAGGGGTAACAAAGTTGCTGAGGGAAAGTTTCCCCTTCAGAGAAAGTTTTGAGAAGTCCTCTCAAAGAAGCCCCAGAAAAAAAAGTTTGTAAAGAAGTCCATGAGTGGAATTTGGAGCTAAAGCCGTTTGAGAAGAAGAAGAAGAAGAAGAAGAAGAAGAAGAAGAAGAAGAAGAAGCAAACACGTGCGTTTACAAAAGGTTTTTTTTATCGCGTGTTTAAGTAAATTTTCACCTTCTAGCGGCCGTAAAAGAAAGGCGTAATATCCAGGCGGATGAGAGGAAAATAAGTGAAGAAAGGAGGGAGTTTGGTCACCAAGAAGAGAACCTTGTCTACATAAGAGAGAAAAGAAAAAAAGATAAAACCTTTTGAACCTTGAAAAGACTGAAAGTGTAGAGTTAAGGCTCTCTCCTCCTTTTTTTATTGTTATCATTGACACAGTAGGTGGGCGCAATGCTTTTTTTGTGCATTGTAATTTTTAAGTTTGTTTTGTGCTGTATTTTTACATTGTGTTACTCAGAGAATAGATTATCTTATTCTCAGCAAAAAGGGACGAATTTTTGCAAGAACCCTTATTTAGCTGGTTAGAATAAATAAATATTTTTTCTTTGTAATTGAATCTGATATGCATTTTTTTTCTTTTTCGTTATTAATTCAGGCACTAGTGAAAATACTGTTGCAGAAGGTTTTATTTTCTGAAAGAAAAGAAAATTTCCGAAACACCGTCGATGCTACAAAAGTAAAGCAGTATCGTAAGAAATCGAGTCATGCTCTTAGACAGATTTTCGAATCTAGACATTAATATGGATGCCATGCATGTTGCCCAACTCATTCAGAAATATATAAACGATTAGAACTGTATACAAACACTTTCTTAGATCAAAGATTAAAAATAGAGCGAATGCAAACCTGTGGTTTTGAGAGAGAGGACCATTCTTCATCGAAAGAGAAGGATTTTATAAATTTAGCCGACATTAACGAATTTCTTTTTAAAGGAGTCCATCGAGAATCGATGATAACCCAAACAAGAATACCTTAGCTACCTTGTGCGTGTTGGTATGGTTTCAATGGTTTGCTCTGAACGATATCAACCTACAATCCCAGGACACACACGTTTGGTGAGAGAAAGTAGGCCGCTGAGATTGCCAAGTTAATAATAAATAGTACTGACTTACTGCCTTACCTCCTGATCATTCTAGGCTGGTTTGAATTCAGATTTTTTTCACCTTAGGCTATAGAACCTAGTCCTACTATTTTACCCATAGCTGGGAGAGAGAGAGAGAGAGAGAGAGAGGGATTCATACCTTTCCAAAAGGTATTAATACGTAAGTGAATATTATGAACTCGACTGAGATTTGAACTCGGCTCTCCGCTTTCTCAATTCGTTACTCTACCGTGCCTCCATAGTTTACAAATAAGGAAACGATTAGTATGTACATTGATACAATTTGCAGCAGTTTTTATTGATTTCCAAAGATCGTTTTTACTTGAATATGGTTTACAATCAAAAAAAAAAAAAAAAATCTGTTCTACTCATGGACCGCAAGTTTTCTATTGAATTAAATTCCTGGAAAACCTTGTCTGACTGAGAGAAATTCCATTAATTTGGTGCCATTGAAACCTTTTTTTGCGAACCTTACTGAATGTGAAGGAACATTGTCCAGTATAAATTTAATATTTATCTTAAATGTTCTTGGTCATAACCTATGCCAATCAAACTACATTTTCTTGGAGAGTTTACAAGAATTCTCTGCAATCATCTTAAAATGACCATCAAATTTGGCGACCTCTAATTTCCCTGCTGACAACACTAGCTTCAAACATTATTCCACTTTTAACTTATTACTAAGTCGTTTTGGCTGTGTATTTTCATAAAGCATTGGAAATAACCATTTTCATAGGCTTATGCATTGACCTTGTATTATATTAAACAAGACTATGAAATGAATGCATATCAAATGAATTTATATGAAATGAATGCGTATGTACAGTGTTCGAGTTCTTTAAGTAAATCTTTGCTATTAATTTCTCTTGACATAGGAGACAATGTGCGACTAAGATCAGTATATATAAGCAAAATACGAGTACATACGGACGCGTGTATGTATATATACCTACTACCAGAATCCTCACGATCAATCTGGACCGAGAGAAGAGACAAGGTTTATTAAAATTAAATAAAAGGTAGCCAAATATATTTATAAAGCGCGCATTAATGCAAATCTGTTTTTAGAACTTTGAAAATCAATATCGGCAGAGAGTTAATCCTTATCTCTATCTTATTCGCCTATTCTATCTATCTATCTATCTATCTTAGTCTGACCGTATCTATCTATCTATCTATCTATCTATCTATCTATCTATCTCTCTATCTATCTATCTATCTTAGTCTGTCCGTATCTATCTATCTATCTATCTATCTATCTATCTATCTATCTATCTATCTATCTATCTATCTATCTATCTATCTGTTCTTATTCTATTTCTGTTTTAATCTATCTATCTATCTATCTATCTATCTATCTATCTATCTATCTATCTATCTATCTATCTATCTATTAGTGAGTCTCTTCTCATACGTTCATATATAGATTAATCTTTGGTTTTAGAGATGAGAAATCGATTTCGATCGAAGGTTAATCTATGGATTAAGCGACATTCGATTTTTTTCTATTTCTAACTAAGATTAATGTTCTTTTTCATTGGGCTCTCGGGACACAGTCATTGCTCGTTTGTGCAATGCAACAAAAATGTCTCCAGAATTCGATTATTTTCTACTGTGACTCGCGAATTAAATGTGCCATTTCGTCTTTAGAACCAAAGTAAGATATTATAAGCACGAACATGTTTGTATCAGGCAGAAAACGTAGTCTGTCGCCAAGGTTTGAAGAGAAAATCCAGATTTAGTGAACTATGCGTGATTATTTGTCAATAAAATGTTAAAATAAAAATCAAAATCAAGGTTTATTGAGTTTTTTGCTGTCAGAAGAGATAGAATTCTAATTAAACATGACAGCGATGTACTTTCTTTATCATCAAAGCTTTGTTTTGATTTGAAGATGCTCATTTCGAAAAAATCCCAATCTGCTGAGGTCCATTCGTCTTTCTTCATCGCTCACATTGTCAACCTCTGTTTTTTATTGCAAATATGCTGAGCGGACCTTAGTTATCAGTTCAAGTAAATGCGACACAAGTTTCACATACGATTTTGAATTCAAAGTTATCTTTCTACTGTACTGGTTGTACACTTCTATGATAGAAACCAGTTTTGTTAATTAGCCCATAGACGAGGGAGAAGAAATTGATTCATACCATTACCAATGCTATTAGTGCGAAAATGGATGTTAGGTTCTCTGTGACAATATTTAACATGGCGTAAGGACGAAAAGGATTAAACGGACGAAAAGGGTTAAAACAAAACGATTTTAATTTTTTAGTTAGAAAGAAAATTATTTTCGCAGGATATGGGAACAGATGTATGAATTTTGTTGAAAAAGTTATAAAACTTGATTCAGCTAGACACGGCTGACAGGTCGGGCCAGAGGTTAAAGTCGTCTGCTGAAAGGTGTCATTGGGAAATTTTAGCTGAGAAAATTTCTCTGAGAAAAATTATAATTGTGAGCAATTGTAAAAGCAGAAGATGAAGTCAGAAAGGCTGAAATCATATGATGATTACTCCCGAAGAAGGAAAAATTGGAAATGTGAAAAAAAAAAAAAAAAAAAAAAAGGAAGAAAACGACTGGTTGAATTTTGGGAGATTTGCATAAAACCCACCTATTTGCCCGCACCACACCAGTTGAAAGGGACACCCATAAATACAAGTGCCCGCATGGCCAAAGTTAGTTGACGAGTTGACAACGGTTGACTACGTGTACGACTTCTGTGGAACTCTCTGTTTTGGCAGAGAGGAACCCGGATGAAGCTTTGCCGAAGGGTAAAGTTTCGTCCGGGGAGGTAGACAGGCCCTAAACCCGTCTAGGCGGGTTCAAAGAGTATATTTTTTGGCCGAGTCTACGGGCTCAGAGAAACCCATATTAAACCCGGCCTTGTGCCACATACATTCCTCGTGGGGGCGGGGGGTCGTTAAATATTTTTGGGGCAGTGGCAATGAGGTTGCGACCGGGAGTTAAGAGATTTCTGATATAACGCTGCTTGCCAGCCTGATGAAAAGATTAATAATATTAATTATCCGCTGAAGAAAGACTCCGACGAAATACTTGTGTCGTACTGGAAAGTACAAATCACAGTAGTTGAAGATAAATCCAGTTGTCCCGTCGTGCAACTCTTCAAAGTTACACGCAATTTTCGTTCTCTCGTCAATTATTAGAACGGTTTGGGAAAAGAAGAAAAAGAACAACGAAGAAAAGAACTGTAAATATTTTTTTTATTCTGATATAAACATCATATCGTGACTTATTCGGGCGCCGTCCATTTTATTTTTCAATTTTGTATGCACGGGTTCAACTCCTTGGTTTAGCATGGTTAAGATACCCCAGTGGAAATTCGGCTTGACCCTCTTAAGATCAAGATCACAACGTGGGTAAGAGAGGTCACAGTTGAAGTGGTTAACTTAGAGACCAGCTGCTGTGTCAAACGCCATCAACGACCGACGAGTGGGCTGGCGGCCTCTTCTCTGATACCGTGATCGATCCTGACGAAGCGAGTAGACCAGGATTGACCCTGAGTACCGCCATACCTGGTGACCGAAGCAGACCGGACCCCGAACACCGTCGTGGCCCGGAACACCGTAATATCTCAAGCAGAATTCGAACTCTGCTAGCCGATTTTTTTATTTTAAGTTTTAAACCCTTAACCCATCTTATGCGGTCTATTTGACGGGCAAAACAACAAGACATTTTTCGCTGATTTATTCCATTACTATATCTCGTTCTTGATGATGTTACTTCCTATGAACTCCATAGATACAGAAAATAGTAAACATGGGAAACAAAAGAGCCTTTTTCTTATAGCACAAGCGCATAACGTATCTTTCTTACTGTACGAAGCAGTTTGAAATGTTCTAATAATTTTTGTTCTTTTCAGTTGTTTTAACTCCTAAAGTTCTGGTGTTGATCTACCATTTGTATCTTTTTTTTCATACGCTAGTTTTAAAAAATGTCTGAAGATATTCACTATCCATTGCTGGAAAAGAAAATATGTAAGTAAATGTAAATGAGCTACGACTGAAGAAAAACACACAAGAAAATAAGCGAAACACAGGCGCGCAACCTCACTCCACGGAAGATGCCAAGCCACCGAATTGAAGGCATATATACTCTCCTGTCTTCATAGAGCCTATTAACGCCTTATCTAATCCACAAAGAAACAATATTTTGCTTTGTACACATAATAATCAGAGAAACCTTCATAATTTTGTTGGATTAGGTGAATATTGTGCTACAGAAGGAAAACGTAGCTGATCCATTTTATTCAGGGTAAACACTGCCTATATTGCACACCTAGAAGGCACGTCTATGCTATGGAGCCGTACGAGTCAGGTGATGAATGTTTTAAAGTAGAATGAAGTCTTTTTCCGGGATTCGACGAGATATATCTTCTGTACAAAATGTGTTCAGTGAGTAAATTGTTGAATTAATATTACAGTCGAACAAAGGACTACAAATTAGAATGTTCTGCAATATTATTGTACGAAGGACATTCGAAAAGGCCATGAAGAAAAAAAGCCTGTTATGAGAAAACAATGCAAATATTTTGGTATTTGTTTACAGCAAAGTAAATTTAGACTTCCGTTTTATAATCTGTATGAACCGGAAGTATCTTGAGTTAAGAGATTGAAATTTACACCAGCTTAAAACAATTTTCTTCAAAGCATCATCAAAGTCTGCTTTTTACATGGATATGATTAATTGTGATTTGAACTCTTGATATAATCGTATTTAGAAGTATCTACAAAAGTTTAAAAGATATTTTTGTAATCATTTCACCCCAAGCAAAAGCGAAAAAAATATTAAGACGCGAGGGGTTACAGGGAGTGGAAGAGAATGAGAGGACTTTAGTGAGGAGAAAGGACAATAAAAGAACAGGTTTCAGGAAGACAAAAGATGGCGATAATACTACTAATACGCAAAGGGTTACTGGGAGTGATAGAGAATGAGAAGACTTTAGTGAGAAAAAAGATTCAGAAAAACAAAAGATGGCGTTGAATTTAATTTTTTTTAAAAGATCATAGGGAGGAGGGAAGCAAGAAACATGAAGATAATTCCACAGGCGAGAGAAGGAACTATTAGAATAGAACTTACGGTTATATGTAGTGATTTGAAGAGTAAAACAATGAGACTTAGTTATCAATCTAGTTGCAGGCTTAAATTCATTTCAAGTAATAAAAGTTTCTCCGTTTATTACATTGGTGGCTGGGTTCTTTTATTAAAAGGTTTCTTGATAGACAGAAGAATTATTTGGTACTTTATAGCAAATATTCCCTTCCATAGCCTCATGAATTCTTTGGAAACTGCCGTTTAAACGAGCATAAATTTTAAAGTGAAAAATAATTTAAATGTTTCTGTTAAAAATTCTGCTGGGATATTTTGAGCCGAACAAAGATTTTAATTCAAAATTTTTAATTAAAGACAATGTGTCCATAAATTATCTGCACAACTTCCAAGGTTTATTGTATCCATCAGAGTTAAGATCCATCAGTACACTTATCTGTATGTTAAAGAAACATTATAAGACTTTTAGTTTATATATAGCTTGTTCTTCTTTAATTCAGTTTCATTTGTATTTTCAGGTAAATGTTAAAATTGCTTATTACTGATTCATGACTTTTAATGAAAATAACAAAACGCCATATGTATTCTGGTCCATAGAGACAAAATCTGACACCCAGTTCCGGTGGACTTACACTAAAATGTATGAAAAAGAAGTAAGTATCGTTAGGATCCATGTCTGGCACAAGAATCTTATAAAAACTGAAAATGTCTTTGCAGAAAACAAATATTAAGCATTTTCTAGATGTGTTTCCCGCAACCAATGTATCCCATCTGAAACTGTTCTAATATGTTTAAATAAAACTTTATTTGTTTAGCTTCGTCATCCAATAAACACTGTTGGGTCATTATTTTTTCAGTTTTAATTAACTTTTGAAATTGTACAGATAATTTATGGAAAATCTGTATTATATTTATTTATTTTTTAAAATGTGTCAAATTTATGAGGTAAATATGCCCCAAATAATGAAATACATAGTAATCTGAAATTAATAACATATTTTCTTAATAACATTTTATGACTATTTGACCCTCGTACACAAAGGTCAAGTTATGGTTCGTTTTACTTAACTGTTGTCATTTCTAGACGAAGAAGAAATGTTTCTTTTGAGAGTGAGATATTTTATCATTTCTGGGCTATAAACACTCTGTACGCTTACAGTAACTGCTCAATGGCAGGGACAACGATTTGAAAAAGTTTCAAAAAGTTGATGTAATGCTCGCACTTTTTTGTGGAGCAGGGTTTCTCAACTGGTGCACCCTGGCGCACTGATACAACCTGTAAGATAGCCAATGGTGCCTCAAGTCAACAGAATAGTAATTTATGAATTATTTTTATATTAAAAAAAAAAAAAAAACTTTACTTTTTAAAAACTAGAGACACTAAGCAATGTAATGGGTTAAAAATCAAGCTTATTTCAGGCGACTTACTTAATATTTTTCTATTTTCAAATTTCAGTACTAATTTTCCATTAAAATTAAAATTTGAATTATTCTACAAGTGCACCCTTAAGTAAAAAAACAAAAAACGTTGAGAAACCTTTTCTAGAGGGAAAAGAAAATCATTTTCGTTTGACCCAATTTGATTTGGACGGAAATAAAGAGCACATCACGTGTTCATTCAATTAGAATAATTAGCTAATCAACCTATTTTTATTTTCATAACGTTTAAGCCTGGAAGCCGAAATGTCAGCCATAACGCTTTATATCAAATCACTGTACCAGTGCTGCTGGTAACCGAATATTATGTGTTGTTTGGTCGGATCCTCGACGGTTTGTTTCCACACCGGACTTTTCTGGTGAGGATGCTGGCTAAACACCCAGCAGGATTAGACGAAAAACATGTCAAAGGGTGGACGAATCTTCTTGTAGGGTCAACAGCCATCTGGCACAATGGGGTTGATTGGATTCCATAGCTATGGATATAGCCAGTACGGTGATGACACGACATGGCTAGGCGTAGAGTATCTTAAACTGATGTCAACGGCCATGGCGTTGAGTTCTCTCGGTGGAATCAAGGACGGCGTATTTGTGACTGAAGTGAGCCATCAAGTTGGAGGAATTCAGCGGCGTTTTCACCTGAAGTGGGATGGTCTACGTATGAATGATGTCATCTCCGACTTTCAACAGGTATCTAAGGAGATTACTCTTTAGCGACCCTAAAACTACACCCGGAAGATGATGATGATGAAGACTGGAAGCCAGGAATCTATCCGAAAACAAATAGAAAAAAAGTGCCGATAACCTGTGCAGTAGAGAATTCACCCGCATAAAAAGTACCGAACGGTAATGCCGCAACTTCAGTGAAAACCTGGCTGACTACTGACGCAGAGACAAGAGCAGCTAATTGACTATTTTCGTTCACTTCCTCTTGAACGTATTCACATGAAGCATTCTACAATTTCTTATCAGTATATACACTTCACTTTTTCCCGCACATGCAGACGGACATAACTGTTTTGATTGAGATAAAGCTAAACGAATTATTCAAAAAACTAAACGATATTTATACAAAACCTTTTTACGTGTTTAAATAATATTTATCGTCACGCACAAATTATTTTGGACCTCCGACACAGACACACACACACAAGCACACACACACATACACGCAATAACACACACAGAGGCAAACACACATACACACACATGCAAAAACACATACATACACACATACAAACACACACACACACACGCAAACACACACACACACTCAAACGCAAACACACACACACTCAAACGCAAATACGCACACACACACGCAAACACACAGACACACGCAAAAACGCACACGAAAACACACACACACGCAAACAAACAAACACACGCAAGCACACAGACGCACACATGCAAACGCACACAGACACACGCAAACACACACACGCACACACACACACACACACACACATATAAATATATATAGAATGAGATCTTTAGATTTAGTCGGAAGATGACAATGATTCGAAACAGTTTTTGATTCTTATGTCCACACAGTCTTTAAGTTTTTTTTTCATCGATATCATCCCAAGCAAGGACAGTAAACTCACTAACACACAAGGAGTCACAAAGTGTTGCCAGAATTAGGAACAGAAACATTTATAATGAACGGGAAGTGAAAAGAGTAATCAGGAGGACAGTAGATAACGATTGACATTGCATTTAAATGTTTGAAGATTAAAGTTGTTGTCTGGAAAACATGGAGCCGGAAGGGAGTGCCACAAGAGAGAAGTGCGAGAAAAGAAACTGTTAGCAAAAAATTTACCTTTATATCTAACCAACTCAACTCTAAATTGATGAGAGCTCATCGCCTTTCTAGTGCTGCGGTTAAATGAAATAAAAAAAAGTCTAGGTAACAAACCGATGTGTTCATCCGAAAAATTATCATGAAAGTATTTATAGAAAAGGCAAAGGGAGGCAACATTACGGTGGTGGGAAAGGGACTGAATCCGAGACGCCAGGTCAGGATCAATAATATTGCAGATTCTTCTTTGGATTTTATCAAGGAGCTCTAAATAGATAGCAGGAACACCTGACCATAGGTGACAGTAATAATCTAAGAATGGACAATTGGTACACTTATAGATATGTAAGATAGATTCTGTAGAGAAAAAATATCTAGCACGGCACAGTGAACCAACTTTCTTGGCATCTGATCTAGCAATGGATTCAATATAGACTTTCCACTTCATATCAGCTGAAAATGTTAGCCTGACAAGGCGCAACGCGTCCCTTTCTTGGAGGTTAGCATCAGACATTTTGATGGAAGACAGACACGGTCTTTCAGACTAATTTACTGTTATCTATTATATATTACATATTTGTGTAGATATATAGGTCTATATGTAGGTTTGATTGAAAAGCAAATAATGATTTTTTTTTTATTTAAGATTCGACTTATTTCATTTTTCATCGGTTCGTACCATTTTTGGGTTTCTGGGGACAGTTTGAACATAAACAGTTAAATGTTTTCTGAGTCCTTTCAACTTTCATAACGCATGATCAATCTATAATTGTGTTTGTGTTGGTTCGAAAAAAAAAGGAAAAAAGAAAACATGTTTGTTAGAACGCACCTGTCATGTTCTCAGAAACTTCACGCCATTTTATAAAAGACAGATAGACAAATAGAAAAACAGACATAGGGAGAGGGAGAGGGAGAGAAAGAGAGAGTACTTGTTTCGACTTTCTGCCTCCACTCCCCTTAGCGTTAAACAATTTCCACCATGTGCTTTCTGTCACATAATGCCATGTCAAGTACTTCATTTCCCACCAGAGAAACTCTTTATACTTATCGTATTTTCTTTTGCTACTTTTTTTTTCTCCGATATTTTAAAAAAATCCTCTTTTTTCCGTTTTTTAAGAGATTTTTTTATCATTTCGGTCGGCATTCTTCTCAGTATTCCAATCTGATTTATCTTATATCTTTTCTATCTTATCTTACATCTTTTCTATCTTATCTCATATCTTCTCTATCTATCTTACATCTTTTCCATCTTATCTCATATCTTCTCTATCTATCTTACATCATTTTTATCTTATCATATATCTTCTCTATCTTATCTTACATCTTTTCTATCTTATCACATATCTTCTATATCTTATCTTACATCTTTTCTATCTTATCACATATCTTCTCTATATAGAGGATGTCCATAAAGTTCGTGTGCACTTTAAAAAATGTATAACTTTATTTGTATTTGCGATAGAAATAATCTGTAAAAAATGTTATAAAGTTTAATGTACCTAGTTTTAAGTTTAGCTAAAATAACTAATGTGATTTCAGGCATTACTGTAAATCAGTTGGCAAATATTTTCCGTGACTGCAAAATCGTATTACCCTTTGTATTGCTAATTATGGTGGACATGTGGAAACTTAAATAAAATTTCAATAAAACCTTAAAAAATATAGATTTACTTCTTTCTAATCCTTTTTACAAATTATTTCTATCACAAATACAAATGAAGTTATAAATTTTTTAAAATGCACACGAACTTTATGGACACCCTGTATTATATCTTAGAGCTTCTCTGTCTGCCTCATCTAATATCTTCTATCTTCTATCTTATCTTATAAGTTCTCTATCTTATAATTTGTCTGTTAATCTTATATGTTCTCTGTCTATTTTATATCTTTCCTACCTTATATATTCTGTTTCTTCTTATATCTTTTTTCTCTGTTTTATCAGACATCTTCTTTGGCTACCATATTTCATCCTTTATCTTCTCTATCTTATGTTATGTCTTCTATGTCTGTCTTGTCTTATATCGTCTCTATATTATCTAATCTGATATCTTCTCTATGTTGTGTCTTCTCTGTCGGTATCATCTTCTCGTATATCTTCTCTGTATATCTTCACTGTTCTTTTCTCTTTTTCTTCTTTTTCGCTCACTGTTTCTTCACATTTTTCTCTTTCATACTCTTCTTTTTCGCCTTCTTTTTCTTCTCTTTTTATCGTTGATCGCTTCTGCTTTTTTATCATTTCCACTTCCTCTTTCTACCTCTTTCTTCTTTATCTTCCTCCTCCCTTTTTTAATCTCCTTTCACCTTTCTCTTAGTTTTACCTCCTTTTCTTTCTTTTAGTTCGTTTTTCATCTTTCTTTCATACATATTCTTCTTCTTCTTCTTCTTGTTTTTCATCTTGTTTTGTTGTTGCTGCTGCTGCTGTTGTTGTTCTTGTTCGTCTTTGTCGTTTTTGTTTTCTTTTCCTTCTTCTTTCTTTATTGTTTTTTTCTTTCTCTCCTTTCAACTCATTTTTCTTCTTTTTATTCCTATTCCTTTTCTTTTCCGGCTTTCTCCTTTCTCGTTACTATTTAGCTTTTTTCTTAAAGAATTGTACTGACCTATCTAGTTTCCACAAATTTCGCGCCTTCTTCCCAATATATCGGTTTTACCGCCGTCATTTAGAGTGAAGAAAAACGAAAAATGAATTTAAAAAATGGAACAAAAGAGACACTATTTGAAAAATTCCGCTTCTTTAAAGTGAAGGAATGGCTCAGTAAGAATTTGTTATAATTTTTTCTCACTGAAAGTGTGAAGTGCGAAAGAAGAAACTTTTAGCATAGAACTTACGGCTATTTCTTGCCATTTAAACTGTAAAATGGTGAGACCTATCTGCCAATCTAGTACTGGACTTAAATTCATAAAATCTAATAATCCATAGAGGAAAACTCATCAGAACAATTTCCACGAATGTTTTCATAGAAAATAAAACAAGGAAGCTATGTTACGGAGGGGGAAAGTGACTAAAGCCGAGATGCTAGGTCAGGAATTATAACATTCTTCTTTGTATCTTATCAAGGATGTCTAAATACATAGCAGAAGCACCAAGCCATATGTGATGGAAATATTCAATGCATGAGCGAATGGTAGACTTATAGATGTGCAAGATTCTTTGTTTTTAAATGAAGAATTGTGAACATGACAATAACATTTTGGATATGGTTATCAACAGACAGGAATTTTGTAAAGAACGACGCAAACTTCCTTCTGAAGCTGACTCAATCTCCCATGTATTATTTATTTGGTGGATGGTTTCGGCAGCTCAGTGGACGAGTTTGATGTTATTTAACTTAATAATACGAACATTGTGTTTATTCATTCTTTTTTTACTACCCTATGAAAAGTAACTTGAATGAATCCAGAAATACTAGGTTAGCCAGAAAGTCTTGATTAACTCAGGAAGGGGAAAGAGAGCAACAAATCTTTATCTGTGTCTGGTGGAATTTTCAAGTATTACTGCATTTCGAGCTTGTTCCACACGGTCGAGCCATTAACGGTAAGTTGTATTGCCAGCAGCTAGATTGCGTGTACGACAAACTAAAGAAGTATCCTGCTTTGGTCAATCGATGTCGGGCTTTTTTCAGCAAGACAATGCGAGACCACACACTGCCAGGTTGACTAAGGAGAAGTTCAAACAGATGAACAGTGTTGAGATTCTTTCACACCCACCAATCAGTCCCAATGCTTCTATGAATGACTATGGCCTAATCTGCTCAAAGGCACACTTCCTCTGCGACCAGCCATTAAACACTTTGATGAAGTGAAGGAAGTTTGCTTTCAGTTTTGTTTATTCAAAACCAGTGGACTGGTATCTGGGACAGATTCAAATGTTGGTTGATCGCTGGCAGAAGATTGTCGAGAATGATGCAATATATTTTGAAGAATAAATGTTAGTGCTGCTCCATAAAACTTTCTTGCTTTCTTTCCGTTTCCTAAGTGAGTTTCTTACCAACCTAATAACAGTCGAAAGAGGATATGATATATGAATAAACCGATTGCATTCATACTAAGAAAAAAAGCCATTTATTTCCCCAACTTTATAGAAATATATTCATTCAAATTGAATATAAGCGAAGAAAATAGAATCAAATTTATTATAGTCGTTAGTACTACATACAAACCAATAAAAGAATTAGTCAATATTAATCAAACCAAAAAGCTAAAAACTTAAGGAAGAGTTTACTCCATCGCCTATAATAATTGTCACAAAAATACATAGGAAAAACCTCAAGGAAACTATATAAAAGATTATATGAACACAAAAGGGACATTTTACAAAATAATGCATCAAATTGCCTGCCCACTGTAATGAGACTGACAACAACATTGACATAAATAAATGCTACTCTGATCAAAAGAACACAATAATTCACCACTTCGTAAATGTCTAGGGAGTGCCTTAATCGCAAGGTCATCTACAGAAACTTTACGCCCTGACTTTGGCAGCGTTGCACCATTCCTGACAGAACTTCTAATTTCATAGTATTGAATACCTACTTACAAAAGAGATGGAAAGAAAAAAACCCTAAATGAATTCATCTGAAAAAAAATATTCTAAAATTCCCAGCACCCATCTGGCATGTGCATGTGTAGTCCTACCAGCGTAACAAAATTTTCCTATGAAGTCCCGAAGGACGAAACACCTCACAAGGGAACTAAATACTGTTCTTGATATGTATATTGTTATCTCATATATATATATATATATATATATATATATATATATATATAATATCAAGTATGTAAGTGGAAATGATTATCCAAGTAGGTCTTTTTTTTATTTTTCTGTTTCTTTTCAGTTACTTTATTTTCAAATATTTTATATATATATCTTTATGAAGATGTTGATTTTTTGATAATGGTATTTTTCGTATTTCATCTCTTTAATAATATAAATCCCCAGAAAATATTCCAGGTCAGGCGTCTAGACTACCTGTTTTTTTTTTGTTTTTTTTAAGTATTGTCTGAATAAATTTAAACCATTTGTAGATTTAAACCATTTGTAATTTCGGTCTGATGAGAGAAGTATTCAAAAATCTACCTGCTAAAATAAATTATAATTTATAACCGAATTTTCGATGATACTTTAATTTTTTCCTTTTCCTTAAACTATTCTTATATATATATATATATATATATATATATATATATATATATATATATATATATATATATATATATATTGTTCTAACGGATATTTTTGGCTTGCGGTAAAGGTTGTTTCGATATATTCTCAGGTCTATTGAGTGGAAATAATTGTGGATCCGAGTACATTTTTCAGCTGTTTATAGTGTTGTTTGTTAACTTTTCATTACTTATTATTGATCATTGAATGTTGGATGTCATCATTACAGTTACTCGTGTTTATGTGCATCTGTGGTTTGTTATTTTTTTATTATTTACTTATTTGTTTTATTTATTTATTGGTTTGGATTCATTTTTTTTCTTATTTTTCTATATTTATTTTCTTTATTTTTGTTCAATTTTTGTTTATTTTTAGTTTTCAATTCAAAAGTAAGGTAGTAGAAATTTGATCGTTTATTTAGTAGTTTGTGTTATTCTGGGAAGTTTGATGTTGCTGTTTTACTAATTTTCCATGATATTTTGGGCTTTAATTTTGCAGGCGGCCATAAGGACGCATCATATTAGAAACGTATTCAACATCTTTTGATATTAAGTATTGTTCCTGAACTTTCTGTTGAATATGATCCTATCTGGTATCAACACCACGAGTATATGACACAGTATACAAAAAACACCTTAATTGTCCGATATTAACTCTCATTTAATGACATACTATCATATTGATACACATGCGAACACGCATATACATATATAACTGTTTCGTTGAACATAAATGGAAAGGGGAATTTGTTTAGATTTGATAATGTTTTTTTTTTCTTTCTATACGTAACCTCTTTACTAGACATAATGAAAATTAATTTCAAATACGATTGTCCACTATAATAACGTTTGAAATCATATAATATACCGGATTACGAATACATCGATTAATTCTTGAGAAAGAAATTGTTTAAAATTTGCCTTATTTATAAGAGAAAAGCGCACTCACTAGCGGAGATAACGCGTTTATAGATGTAGAGATTGAGGGCATAGAAATACTCATTGCGTGCTGAATCTCAATTTGAATGGGTAATTTAAAGAGTATCACGATTTGCTGGAATTTGGATGAAATGTCATTGCTCAGTGCTACAAGGAGTTACTGTAAAAAGTAACATTTTTACGTGAAGAAGTCATCGGTTAATTGGATTGCGTGACAACGTCTACACTCTAGAGAAAAATACGAAGCAGCAAGCGATAATTGGAGCCAATATAATAAGTTTCTTAACATATGGTGTCTTCTTCAGACATGTCACAATTTATCAGAATCAGCATCAGTTTCCCCGATGTACTACACAGCTAAAACGGGAGAAATGACATATGAAAAATATTTTGATAAATCAATAACGAGAATATTTTGGTCTATATTTTGGAGATGAGGTATTATGTACGTTATTTACATTATTCGGACTATTGTCTTCATCTTTGTCGCCATATTTATTACAACGTTTCTGCCGTTGTAGGCTCCGGCCAGCTTCAGGTGGTTGGAATGTCGAACTTAACCCTTTATTTCGCTCATAGACACATGGCACAGTGGATAAAGGCGTTGGTTAGATCCAGTGACAGGACCCAAAGAGTGTGATTTCAATACCCGCTTAAGGCAGTGGAGAACTTGGAGAGGGGAATTAACAGGAGATAACTGATAACTGACATCCATTAAACCTAGCACGTGGAACTAGAATAGTCTACGCCAATCTTCTGTTTTTACGGCTTATCAACTGTTTGCAGATTATTTAAAAGCAGAAAATATTTCTAGAGTGTTAGAATGTTTTTGTTTAAATAATAATGATTCACTAATACAAATTTGAATAATTAACCCATAGCTGAGGGTGAAGAGGTCGTTTAATGTCTTTCTGGAGAGTATTTCAGCGAAAATAACGAACGTGACTGGATTTCGAACTTGGTTCTCCGATTAACAATTCCGAGCCGTTATCTATTACATCATTGGGCTTACGGCATCTTGTATTCCCAAGTTGTCATTCATCTAAGATCGACTTTGCTTAATTTCGATGATCATACGAGAAACGGTGTTTCAACGTGATATGGCCGTAAGCCCAAAGTTATCGTATTAAATATTATTTACACGCATATATGATATCCATATTTAATGTTAACTAAGATCAGCCAATGATGGAAAAGTTATAAATTAAAAATAGAATACAGAACAATATCAAAATAAAAAAAATCCATTCGGTGAATAATTCTTTAAAATATGCTACATATATTTGCGTCTTACAAATGGCTGTAACTACGCTTTAAAATAGAGTTTATAAAGAACTTATTTACAAGTTTCATTCATTAAAATAATTTTATGAAAGTAATTAATATATTAATTGATAATTTATAATAAATTTCTCCTATAAAATATTATATATTTTAGTTTCTTGTATTTGCAAAGAAGCAGCTCGAAAATCTACAGACTTTGCTGAATTTTGATCGGAATATATTCGAGCTGAAGTTGATTGACGGCGGTTTTCTTGGCTTTTCCTCTTATCTTTTGTATTTGTTCTTTTTACCACCCACCCCATTCCCTGTTATGACATCCATTTCGTTGTTACCCTCTGCATCTCTTGCTTCCAATATATACTTGGAGTGTCAAATCTGTCAGTATTGTTAGAGAAATTCACCTGCTTCTTTCAGGTTCTAAGCATAGGAATCTCCTTATTACTTATATACTCCGCCCATGGAATTCGTAGAGAAAACCCTCGTGGAACGGCAGATTATTTTGTTTGATCATTTTTTCATCGTGTTCAGATTTGACTCCCGCCAAAATTAGAAAATCCTTTTGCATTTCAAAGTAGCATAATTTTTTTCTCCTTTCTTTGGACCATTAATTTCCATCGTTGGAAACAAGTTGCATCATTCCCAGTACCTCATCGTTTCTACCCACTCAAGTCTATATACTGTGTCAATTCCCTGCTTACAATTCTTATATGGTTTAGAGTTTCATTTTCCCTCTGTAAAAGGGTTATTATCTGAAGTGATTTTGAAAATATTATTATACAAGGCTAAATGAAACGTAAGTTGTTGTTAATGTAGGTTAGAAGATTGTATTGCGCCAAGTTACTTATCGAGGGGACCTAATTTGCTTTTACAATTATTATCAGCAATTATACTTTTAAACGTGGTTGAAAATTGGCGCGTGTGAGAAATATGCGACAAACTAAGCTCCATTATTATTATTATTATTATTATTATTATTATTAGTGTGTAACATGAGAAAAAGAATACGGGTTTAAAAGTGTTTCTTTTGCCAGAAACAGTTGCACACATCTAATATTATTGCTACGAGCACAGTATCTGCAAAAAATCATGGGTATTGCGTAGAGATTGGCAACTTTGACCTTGAGCAAATTAATTTTTTACAATCAAATCGTTGGTCTCCCTGACTTCTATAATATCTGTATGCACTGTATTCATATATATATATATATATATATATATATATATACAAATTTGTTACATTTCTGGTGTCAAACAAAATTGCAAATTTTGTTGGGATCCTATAATGTGCATATGTTATAAATATCACAAATATTATTAGCACCACTCAGTATTGAGCATTCTTTTAAGAATAGTGTTTTTGGTTACTGGAATTTTATTCCGTGTGTATCAACCCTATCAATCAGGGAAGGTAGCACATGTTCGGTGGCTAAGGCGGAACTGCCACCCCTGGTGACTCTCTTGCCGCCACCATCAGCTTTTGTCACCGTACAGTGTTTTGTTTTTGGTATATATATATATATATATATATATATATATATATATATATATATATATATATATAACGTTTTATATATGAGCGTTATTTTCGCTGTA
This sequence comes from Acanthosepion pharaonis, assembly GCA_903632075.3. NCBI lineage: Eukaryota > Metazoa > Mollusca > Cephalopoda > Sepiida > Sepiidae > Acanthosepion > Acanthosepion pharaonis. The sequence continues at coordinate 354,796 of CAHIKZ030004834.1, forward strand.
ATAATGTGATTTTTTAAGACAGAATTATTGTGGTGTTAGGTTTTATAACTGAACACAAGCAAGTTTCACTATTTCGACGCACAGTTTCTCATTAGTTTAATGTGCCAACTGTCAAAATATTATGATATATCATGCCAGGTTTTTTAAACAAAGTATTTTTATCGTTCAGTTGGGTTTGCAGAATTATTTATAATATTTATCACTGTCCTTAATACGATGTGGGAAAATAAATCTTTCAAAAAAACCATCGAATTTTTCAGACTAATAAAATTGTTTAGTTCATTGAAAGGAAGTATGATTTTTTAAAAATTCACCCCAAGCAAGGGGATAATGCCACTAAGGCGCAAAGGACTACCGAGAATGAAAGTGAATGAAAAGACTAGAAATAACCAGAAACTTAATACTAAAGAGAATGAAAACTTCTACTTCTAATCAAAGTGAGTGAAAAACAGACGATATGCGAACCTATCTACACCTATTGAGGAAAAATAAATAAATAAATGAAATTTTAGAATTTACACGGAAACATTAGAAGTATAGAATTGAAGTAGACTTTAGAAGGAGGCGGAGACCCAATCCTATGTAGGATTTTCTATTCCAATTCAAGAAATGTAGAACAAAGAATATAGATAAATATTCTGAGCGGAAAAATAGGAATTTTTCTCTTACAGGTCAGCACAGTGGCTACCAACAATTCAGAATGGAAAATTTCTGTCTTTTTAGGTATTTGGCATTCTGGCATGAACAAAAAAAATGTCATCATTCCATTCGTAATCTGACTAAGATTTTCATCTGTGTTTATCAGCACAAAGCTTTTGGCTATTGTATTCTTCAGCCTTCAAACGAATCTACAGAAAATCGGAACATAGAAATAAATGAAATCCAAACCTCGCGTTCTCTACGAAAACCTTAAGAAACAACTCGTAGCGCCTGCTATGATCAACATGATATAGACTTTACCAGATGATGTTACCAGATGATGTTGTCAGATGATGTTGCCAGATGATGTTGCCAGACGATGTTGCTAGATGATGTAGTCAGATGATGTTGCTAGATGATGTAGTCAGATGATGTTGCCAGATGATGTTGTCAGATGATGTTGCCAGATGATGTTTCTAGATGATATTACCAGATGATGTTGCCAGATGGTGTTGTTAGATGATGTTGCCAGATGATGTTTCAAGATGATGTAGTCAGATGATATTACCAGATCATGTTGCCAGATGATATTGCCAGATCATGTTGCCAGATGATATTGCCAGATGATGTTACCAGATGATGTTACTAGATGATGTTGTCAGATGGTGTTGCCAGGTGATGTTGCCAGACGATGTTGCTAGATGATGTAGTCAGATGATGTTACTAGATGATGTTGTCAGATGATGCTAGCAGATGATGCTACCAGATGGTGTTGCCAGACGATGTTAGTAGATGATGTTGCCAGATGATGTTAGCAGATGATGTTTCTAGATGATATTACCAGATGATGTTACTAGATGATGTTGTCAGATGATGTTGCCAGATGATGTCGCTAGATTTGTGGCAAGTTGTGAATGTTTAACTTTCATGAAGCTGTTAGTTTGTTCTGTAAATAATTTCCGATTTTGTTTACCAACTTTATAATTCAATGTCTAAGCAGCTCTTCGATACTTTTTGTGTAAAATTCCGCAGGTTTTGTGAAACATTTTTCGAAGAACTCTTGAATCTGATTTTCATAAAAAAAAGAAAGTTTTCCCCCATCAATCATTTTGTGACGACTGAAAAAAAAATTCAGTTGAATATGGCGGCTGGTGGGAGAACAAATCGATCGAGTTCCAATTCTTTTCTTTATTCTTTCTTTATGTGGACTTGAGTTATTATAGAGAAAAGCATTTTTCATATTTTTTCGGCTAAACCTTCATAGACACGTTTGCAGCGACAATACCTATCTTCCATCGAGCTTAGTTTCTGGGGTCGGTTGTAGAGATTTTCCTTTTTCAGTCCACTGCCTTTTGCGTTGAACATTGTCGTATGTTAGAGTACATGTTATGTATTATTAGCATTTACAATGATATATTCCTCATTACAATTGGTTACCCAAAACGAAAATTACTTTTGACTCAACCTAATCTAAATCTGGTTTTGGATTCCTAGAACAGATCGGCCAAAACCTTTGGGATGAGAAGCCACAAATGACAAGGAAAACTAAAATAACGAATTAAATTTTATTGTTAACGTTTTCTATGAATAAGCACGAGGAATACGTCGCTTACAACACGAGAAAGATGTCACAAATATTTCACTTTGAAACCCGTGTTATCTTCTTGCTGATAAAATTCCTTAATAATTGAATAAGCCAGGCAGTCAACCGTACGAACGGTGAGTAAGCTCTACACTGGCGAAAGGCAAGGGTTGTGTAGGCCGTTTGAAAAGCTCAGACAATAGCTTCCTATTCTGAGTTTCTATGCGGACTCTTGCCGAGCGTTGTAATAATATTGTAAAGATATCGATCTTAGAGGAATGGCAAAGCAAAACTGGACCTGATGTTTCGGATGAACGCTGACGTTCCAATGAAGTCTGCTTTATGCTTTTGAAAAGATTTCTTAACTCAATAGTCTGTTCCTAGAAATAATGTGCAAGTTTCCGTTTGGAGGAATTAAAAGTCGACTGTTGACATTTCTGCTACAGGTTGCACTCCAATTCTATAGATTGCGTCATTTCATACAAATATTCTTAGTCTACGGTGCCATTTCTTTTCTCATATAATGGAACAAAGGAATGATAAATTTCACCGTGAGAGAATGCATTGGTTTTAAGGAAATTAACGGTAACAAGAATGATTAGGACATTTCATTTTAGTGAGTTCTCATAGCACTGAATCCATGGAGGATATGGTTTGAATTTGCATTAAACAAATTGATTTTGTTAAGATTTAACTCCATACCCCATATCTCCAGAAATCACACTAAAATATGCTATACATTTATAGATTCTAGATAAAACCCACAGAAGAATCTGCAGTGTTATTAGTTCTGACATGGCATCTCGGCTTTAATCCCTTTTCCGCCGCCGTAACTTAGCTTCATTGTGGCTCTTTTATACTTTCATGGTAACTGTTTTGATGAGGTTCCTCTTTAGTATCTCTATTTTACCAAGCGCAGTACTAGATTGGCAGCTAGGTCTCGTAATTTTACGGCTGAATCACAAATTCTATGCTGACAGTTATTTCTTTTGCGGTTGTGGAACTCTCTTCTGAATTCTTGCTTTGCCGTCAACTTTCAACTTTTAAAAAAGATGCAATGTCAACGTCCCGCTTCTGTCTCCTTGAATGCTGTCTTTTATTGACCCTCTCTGATTAATAATTATTTATCCTTGGCTTAAGATCTGTGAGTAGATATTTGCTCACTTACATATCTGTCCATACATGATCAGCTATTCTTGATTTCACCCCCTCCCTCAAACCGTCGGAGTACAGAATTTTGATGTTTCTACACACTAGCTTGCTCCCGAGTCTCCTACCACAGGTGCATGTGATGGAATACATTCTTAGGTTGGTTCCAAGGGTGAGATATCTGATAAAGGCTTTGATGATCAGCGTGGTCGATCGAAAATTCCGATAATGGTACTGGAAGCAATCGAAGGGTACCATGACTAAAATATTTTCACTATAATAGCAAAGACAAGAATACTAGTGATAATGGGAAAGGCATATAATAAAGAACATTTTTATATAAAACATTACGTGGATTAGCCTACGATATAAGTTAACATCACATATAAGACTCCACGGATGTTCCCTAAGAAGGCCTCGTACCGTGAGCGATTATTATGACATGTCATAGGTTCCCAAGTAGGCATCTGTGCAGACGACACTACTATTTACTCTTGCCTCAAATTCAAATCTAGTGTCGCCGACAAAACTAACCTGACCGTTTTTCTCGAAAAAGACCTCCAATCGGTTGTGGACTGGGGCAGGAATTGAATGGTTAACTTTAATGTCTCAAAACTGCTCTCTATTACTCACTACAGAGAACTATCCCTGCCTCCCATTAAAATGGGCTAATAACAATAACGATGAGGCCAAGAGTCCAAATATAAATAATGATAACTCGTTATCCCAGAAATTCAGAGAGAAATTGTATGGTAGATATTTCTGAGGTATTATGGCAAAAAATGTTGCTGTGGAATTTCTCATCAAATGTTTAATAATGAAATGTCTGAAAGCTTCATATATTTATTGATTTGTCGAAAACAGTAGATATTTTCAATGATATTCTATGTTTAATCATTTTTTGTCATCCAAATTTAATTTGCTTTTTTACTTCCGTTTTAGTCAAATATGTAAAGCCTTTCATCTTGTGAATTTCGCGTTTTATTCCTGTAGGTGTCCAATTTTGGCTGAAATGAAATTGAAATTGCGACAAATATCAACTTGGGAGGCAAATATATTGAATCAATAAGAGTTTCAAGAATTTAATAAGTGATATTTTATCTCAGAAAGCCAAGAGAGATCAAGTGAAATCGTCAATCAATGATTTTGATTTATAGACTCTGGGGAAAAGCTATTCAAAGTTTCCGAATAAAAGAAGTTGAGACAAAACATAAATGAATCAACTGGAAACATTTCTCATCATTCAAGTGTGAATGGCAAGGTAAAAAAACAACTAAGGAAATCCATAAATAAGTATCCACTGAGATTGACTGAAGCATACGTTTGTGAGAAAACTAACTGATTCCGGCCAATGTGGATTTAATATATAAACTGCGTCTTGAGATTATATGCAAGTTATGAATTTGTATAAACAGTTAAATGTTAAAAGTCCTATTATGATGTTTAGGTTCTATTCAATATTATTAACTTAGATATATAGTGATAGAGAAAACTATTGTTTTTGGTTGGAAAAAAAGTTAACAATACAGACTAATTTGACTGTCAGTAGTTTATTTGCAACTATTTATTTTGATACTTTTACAGTATTATACCTTGTAAAAATAATGTAAAAAAATAATATGAAAAGATTTTAAAACAAATTCGTCAATTTCTTGAAAGAAAAACATAAAAAAAAAATAATTTTAAAAATAAAAGATATATTAACAAAAAATAATATGAACCTCCTAAATTTTATTTCACAAATGCTCCTTTCTTTTCAATAACTCTTAGCAGCCTATTGTCAACATCTGTTAGATTTGCAATTTTAGCGGCTGGTAAGTTGTTTGCAGCAACTTTAACTGCCTCCCAGAGGTCACACTTGATGTTGAATTACCTTTCATTAGAATAAATATCTCTCTTGAGGATGCTTCACAGGTTCTCAATGGGATTCAATAGCTATTTGAAGGCCAGTCCATAAAAGAATCTTCAACAAATCCCTTTTCTTTCAACCAGGATTTAGTAAACTTTGATGTATGACTTGGTGCGTTGTCTTGCCTAAAGATCATAGATCTACGCTTGGCTAAAGACTGGTTATCAAGCCATTCAAAGAAATATTGCTCTAGAAAATCACAGTAACTTTTGGAATTCATTTTAACCCCGTCTTTCAGTTTAAATGGACACACGAGCTCATTACCAATAATCCCAGCCGATATCATGATCCCACCGCCGCCTTGTTGGCGTTTAAAAAAAATTATTTAGTCATGTTGCTTGCAAACCCATCGTCGAGCCCATCCATCGGGCCCATCGAGGGTGATCCTTGATTCATCTGTAAAAAGCACTTTACTGAAATTTAGTTTTCATGTATTTTTTTGCCCACTGCAATCTTCTTTCCTTATGTTTTTTGTTAAAATGTGTTTCTTTATTTGATTTTTTACATCAGCAAACTTCCTTAATGCTTTACACCTTGTTTCCCTTGACACCATAGGAGCTCCAGCGGCCTCAAATATGAACGCACTTCTAATTAATTCTCTTCGGATATGTGATAGATCGCGCTTTGTTAAATTCCTGAATTCAGCCTGAAACATTTTTTCCTTGGTTGAATTCCCATTTGACATATTTTCTTGATTGTTCGATGATCCCTTTTCAAATCTTTTTCGAAGCCTTTCCTTTGCTAATTTCTTTGATTATATAGTTCTTTTCATTCATTGTTAGTTATTTTTTACGAGCCATAATACTAAATTCTAGTTCTTGCAAATAATATCTTGACACTGCAAATTGCTATAATTACTGAAAAAATACTAAATATCAATCTGAAATTGAAAATTGGGACTTAATTGCTTTCATGTTTAATCGCTATACATAATAGTAAAAATTATTTCATTGGATAACACATATCTATGAATTTTACATAAAATATTTGACAATAACTCTTTTGCATATAATCTCGAGACGCAGTATATATATATGAAAAGACTTTATCTGAGAAGATGAGAAAACATTTAGAGAAATGTTGTGTTAATAACAAAAAAGATAAAAAGAACATTTGACCGAATTTTCTGTGAAATAATGAGAGTATATCATACTCGTATCTTCTAAAAATTGCTGTACCCGCAGATAGCCTTCTTCAATGTTATCATTGCAATTAAACCTTTTCATCCACTCGTTACTAGTAACGGTAATGATTTGAATTAATCTACATTTCTCGACCTCACCCAAGATTTTATTTTCTGATTAATTGCTGACAGGTATTTATATTCACAACATTTTTGCTTTGAGATAAAACATATTCCCGAGATAAAATATTTTCTAAAATATTTCCTAAACATTTTCATTTATCTTCTCGTGTAGTTTTGTTGCTTTTTAAAACAACTTTAGCGTTTGAATTTTGTTTAATTATCTGGAAGAACAAGAAAATACTAGAAACCAATCGAATGTCAGAAAAGCGACTTTGAATATTAAAATAATCCTTGTAAGTCGTCAATAAAAATAATTCCGAGTGAGTATAAAAAAGATGAGGATGATGAATAAAAAAAACTGCTTGTCAGATATTAAATCATAATAAACGTTACTATTTGGTATAGGAACTTAAAATGGGAGGAGACAATTTCCTAGCGAGAAATAATCGCGCTTTGAAAACGTGATGAAATATATTTGTAGGTTTCATTTCAAACCTTGTGTTATCTTGTGATTCTAATATAGATGCCTTCATTTTTATCGATAGAATTATAATTATCTAAATTGAAATAAGCGAATAATTTTCTTCTTTATGATTTCATTAATTGAATTTAAATCGACGTGCATTGCGATTGAAATTACAATTTCTTTAGTCGTATGTTTTACAAGTTTTAGTAAATGTCAGTGGCTTTCAAGGAATATTCCTGTTCAATTTAAATGTTTATCAGTCTTTGTTCATATACTTGATCAGCTGCCAGCGAAAAGGACACTTATACTTAACATCAGGAAGATATATTTGAAACTTATAGGGCACGTAATGAGGGAAGAGAGTTTGGTAAATTTGGGCAATAATTCACGAGGAAGATTGAAGGTAAGAAGGCCAGATGAAAAACAACGCTCAGCATCCCTGGCGAGCTTGAACAAATGGATGGCAGAGCAGGGTTTGGGAGAGATGACAAAAGTTATGAAGAGCTAGAAAGGACAAGAAATTGTGGAGAGCCATATCCTGAACGTATACGGCTCATAGAAGATTTCAGGAGGATTTTGAGCCGTTGAACTGAGTTATCCTGGTCCAATGTTCGGTTAGTTTAACATAGAGGATATATGTGTATCGTTCCCCTTTATTTTTGTCCCCACTTTCGAGAAGCATTTCGTTTTGCTATTTTGTAATTATTACTGGTTATTTGCATTATTGACATTATTCGGACTGTTCTCCTCGTCTTCGTTGCCATATTAACAACGTTTCGGCCTTTGTACGCTCCGGCCTTCTTCAGGTAATTGAAATTTCGAACCGATAAAGACGTTGGTTAGATCAAGTGACTAGACACAAAGAGTTCTGAGTTCAGTGTTTTACACACAAATTCATGCAATTGTAGTTAGATAAAAATGTAATTTACTGCTTATTTATACTGAATACAGTATCCCAGATTTTATGCATACTAAATTGTGTGAAAAAATTGGACTCATCCCGTGTAATGATTATGAACTATAGTCGACACCGATTATACATACATATATATATATATATATATATATATAGAGAGAGAGAGAGAGAGACAGAGAGAGAGATAGATTATAAAGTAACTGATTTAAAATATGGAATTACCATGTTTCAAAAACCGAAGGTAAAAACTTCAAATTTAATTATATAATTAAATTAAAAGCATTAGTTCTGTCTCAAAATTCGCTTGAAAATGAAACAGAACTAAATTAAATGTTATATTTAATGGTTATGTGTTTGTGTAGACACTCTAGGCTTTTGTAGTAAAATACTGTTTTTTAGCCTAAAGTTCGTGAAGTTCTGAGGAAGAACATGTAAGTATAACGTTACATCAATAAAAGTTAATGTCAGATGGAAAAAGTAAAGAATCTAGTCATTTTCTATGGCAGAATCAATTGATTCAAACTGTTTTTTTCCGTTATGTTTATTTCTTATATTTTTCTAGTCTAGTTAAAATTACCCAAGTGTTATGGCGTGTAGGAGAAAGATCAAATTGATAAATTAATCGTTTGAAACCTGAGAGAGTGATGGATATAAAGAAAATTTAAATTGATTGATATTTTCATATTTTCAGAATGCTATTATTATTAATGATATTTATCTTATAAATATAATTTGCAAAGTAATCCTAGTTTAATAAAAGCTTTCATGAAATATTGGCGATTTGACCAATCGCGTCCTTTTGGTTTGTGGTTTAGATTATAAATTAACCAATAAGGATTACAAATTTCTACCTGTTACATATACACAGTCACCAAAAACAAACAAATAACCAGCTTTAAATATAACAAATAAAGCCCTATTTTTTTTTTTTTCAAAAATTGAAAAATAAATATAAATAATAATAATCTTTACCTAACATAATTTTACACAAACCCCACCACACGCATATACATACATGCGAGGAAATATTTTCCAGCTGGAAAATACATATGACATGTACACATCAACGAGACATTTCCGTCACACTTCCAATGTTTAGATTTCAACATTTCAACATACAAATGCGTATGTATAGATATAACACCACCCGTATACATACATGTGTCATAGCCGAAACTGCCCACATATGTTTATATATGTATGAGTCCCGACGGACGACCAAGTATGTATATGTGTCTGCATACATCGATGTTTGCGTTAGTATGATGAATGACAAAACGACGAAATTTCCCCCACCACTTCCACAATAATACCAATACACGCAATCTACATAAACCCAAATTTTTTAAAACATTAATCAGTTTGTCTGACGATCGCTAAAGCGTGAAACCCAGGGTCACAAACTCACATCTATCCAACCATATATATATATATATATATATATGTGTGTGTGTGTGTATTTCGAAAGATACTTGGAAACTATTTCTCATGCATGCGTTGGTGTAATGGAATATTCTATTAATTGATCAACCTTTATCTTTTTGAATTCCAAGACATGACTGTCTAATGGAAACGATACGACTTCAATTTGGGATTCAACTACTTTGCCAGACATCGACTTAACCTTTTCTGAACATATCAAAATTTTCGGGGTCGATTTACACACTGGCTTACATATTAAGTGAAAACAGTCAGAAAAAAAACAAAAACAAAAAAACTAAATGTTTTTCACTGCTTCAGTGCCGTTACAATTCCAATTTTCGTTTCGAGACTCATTCATGTAGACACTTTTTAACAAGGCTCATAAAATATCTATGCAAGGAACGTGAAACTTTTCAGACATCTGAGGAGAGCAGAAGACTAGACTTTCAATTAAGATGAACATCCATTCTTGAAGAGCTGAGAATTCCTGTTCACCAAAGCCTGAATAATATTCCCTTATTTGAAGAATGAAAGCACGCGACAATAAATAAAATGGTTGAAAATCAATTGCTTACAAATTTCATGTCTATTTGGGCATTCGTCAAGTAGAAAATCACTTCATGCTCTTTAAAAAAGGAATGTCTTCCTTACATTGCTCATCAAACACAAAGTAAAGTTAATTTGTGAATTTCAGGAAATTTTAGCAGATACTGACAAGTTGTAGACCCAATTGGCCATTTGACAAATCGCTGGGTGGTTTGGTGGAACTTCTGGGTAATTTATCTCTATGCACGTGTTATAATTAATATTTGAGTATACTGAGTGATACCCGAGTAAAAAGATTAGGAAACAACGTAACATCTATCTATCTATCTATCTATCTATCTATCTATCTATCTATCTATCTATCTATCTATCTATCTCAGCCGGTTCGTATCTATCTATCTATCTATCTATCTATCTATCTATCTATCTATCTATCTATCTATCTCTGTTCGTAGATATCTATCTATCTCAGTCTGTTACTCATCCATCTATCTATCTATCTATCTATCTATCTATCTATCTATCTATCTATCTATCTATCTTATTCATCCATCTATCTATCTATCTATCTATCTATCTATCTATCTATCTAAATTCTGTTCATATCTATCTATCTATCTATCTATCTATCTATCTATCTATCTTATTCATTCTGTTCATATCCATCTATCTATCTATCTATTTCATATCTATCTATCTATCTATCTATCTATCTATCTATCTATCTATCTCATTCTGTTCATATCTATCTATCTATCTATCTATCTATCTATCTATATCTATCTATCTATCTATCTTATTCTGTTCATATCTATCTATCTATCTATCTATCTATCTATCTATCTATCTATCTATCTATCTATCTCAGTATATTCAGTCGAGTCGTTTTTACCTTGATTTCACTCTGTTTAACTCCGCGTATACACCGATCAATATATTCCACGAATCTCGATAAATGCAAAAAGTTTTGCAAACAAAAGCCTAGCCTTTATTACTGGTCCTAAGATTAAAACCAAAGATCTTTTCCTTTCACTTTCCCGTCCCTTTGAGTCTTTCTTGTGATGAAGAGAAAGAGATTTCCATTGTCAAACGAAGGACAGAAGATGTTTCTCATCAAAAGAACTCACATCAAAGTATTTCAGAAGACTTAAAAATGGAAGGTGCAAATTTAAACCCATAAACAAAATTTGAAGCGATGCAACTGATAAAAACGAGAACTTTGATTTTAATGTATTTGTAACTATTACACTGGTCTTTCCAGTATACAAAGCATATAATATCGAATAAAATCGAATTTAAAATTGCTTTTTGGGGACAAATCTTGACGATTAAGATATATATATATATATATATATATATATATATATATATATATATATATATATATATAATTGTTTTAAGTCGAAATGCGTGAACAATCTAAATGAAACTTAGATTTAGACAGGAAACTTTGTCGCCATATTTATTACAACGTTTCGGCCTTTCAGTGTCTGTTTATATTTCTGAGATGAGGTATTATGTACACTATTTACATTATTCGGACTATTGTCCTCATCTTTGTCGCCATATTTATTACAACGTACGCTATTTACATTATTCGGATCCAACAGATCCCACCTAGTCTCTTTAGTCCGTTGACTTACAGATACTTATAGGAAGTTACTACCTATAATGTAGTCACTCATGGGGGAGACAGGTTATTCCATTACACACACACACACACACACACACACACACACACACACACACACATATATATATATATATATATATATATATATATATAAATTAATTGATTCACTCGAAGCAAGGCAGTAAAGCCACTCAGACGCAAAGGGTTAGAGAGTGTAGAAGATTTAGGAAGAGAAACATTACTAATGAGCAGAAAGAGAAAAGAGTAATCAGCAATTGGCATTGCATTGAAATTTTGCAGCATTGACCCGGAAGAGAGTTCCACAATCGAGAAGTGCGAGAAAATAAACTGTTAGCATAGAATTTACGGTTAAATCTAGCCAGCTCAACTGTCAATTGATGATATCTTGACGTCAATTTAGTACTGTGCTTAAATTAAAAAAAAAATCTAGGTCTTATAACGAAGAGCACATCTGAACAATTACGATGAAATGTTTATAGAAAAGGCACAGAGAGGCAAGCTTATGGCGATCGGAAAGTGTCTTAAGTCGAGCTGCCAGATCAGCAGCAATAATATTGATGATTCTTCTTTGGATTTTATCAAGGAACTCAAGGTAAATAGCAGGGGAACTGGACTATATGCGGCACTAATATTACAGCATGGACGAATGGTAGACTTATAAATATGTAAGATAAGTTCTGGAGAGAAAAATTGTCTAGCATGACAATATACTGGGTGCCATGGCTAAATTTTCGCAATTTTATATTTTTAATTTTACGCATGCATGTTGTGTGGACTATACATGGACTATACAGTATAGTAGGGTCAGTTGGGCACCGCCCATGAGAAAAAGACCACCATAACGCAATTCACTCTACCAGAAATTGAGAAACGGCCTGCTGTACCATTTTGCATTCGCGTCGAAAGCTCCAATATGAACATTTCAGAGGGTTTGGGTGTCAATCTGAGGACAGTGCAAAGGATGCAGAAAGAGTTGGAGGAGTCTAATGGTGATTACAAAAACTCACTCTGATCATTCCGATGAGAAAAGAATTCCTGAATTTGCTGGTGAGGGTCTCAGACTCAAGATGGAGTCCTTGAGGAGGTAGTGCTGCCCTGGGTGGCTGCTGGAAGACCCTATGTCTGGTAATAGCCCTCTGCACGATGCCACGCAAGCAGGAAAATACGTGCGACCAGATCACCCCTTATATCTGATCACCTAACTCCCCAAACCCATCTTTGGGCCGCTGACAGGGCCCAGTGGCAAATATGAAATTCAATCAATACAATGATTGATACGAAGCAAATGACAAAATAAGCGAAAGTATTATTTCCAAAAGCAAGTATGAAAAACTGAATTCCCGGGAAATTTTTTAAGAGAGGACATATTGGAAGTGCGAAAGATGCCTTCAAAAGACGAAGCAAAGTATTGAGAAACATGTAATTTTCATTAGAAACGAGTGCTGAAATATTAAATAGTAAAACCATTGTTGGTCATTTTGTTGTACACAATACATTATATAAAACAAAATGACCAACAATACATTTTATCTGTAGTTGAAGGCATACAACTGCGTTCAAAATATGTTTAGATGGAGCCATAAAATTCTGTTCAAAATATTCAGATGTCGGTATTAAATAACTCATAGAGGTGTTGATATGTCACTAAACAAAATCAATTAAGAGCTCAGAAAGGGTATAGATGTTACTGGAAGGTACAAGGTGTGACGCACTGGGCACTATGTAAATTACTATGATTCGACTGTACAAAGCAACGGTACATGCATTAGCCTGAATCTGTCTTACAGAATGAATACCAAAATCCTCTGAGACATTGATATTCAAAGAGATCATCCAATCGAAACCAGAAGAACATATATAATTAGCATAAATTAGCATAAATATGAAAACTTCTAAGATCGTAAGTTTTGCACTTGTTTCAAGAGAGAAACACACACATACAGAGAGAGAGAGAGAGATACAGACAGACAGACAGACAGAGAAAGAAAAACTGAGAGAGAGAGAGAGAGAGAAGGAGAGAGAGAGAGAGAGAGAGAGAGAGAGAGAGAGAGAGAGAGAGAGAGAGAAAATGGCTTGTAGACCGCAAAATCCTCCACCAATAACAAAAACGTCACATTAAAAAAAAAAAATCAGCCTCGATATTTCGTATAATTTATAATAATAATAATATAAAAACATTTTTCTCTCACATGCTCTTACACTCAGTAACCCTGCCTTGCTCGGGGTGAAAAGATTTATATATATATATATATATATATATATATATATATATATATATATATATATATATATATAAATTTCTCAGAATTAACCTATGAAAAAAGACAATATGTATAAAGGAAAAAGACAATAGGAAAGACGAAATTGAACAAAACGCCTTGGATAAAACTAGTTTTCTTTTATATATTTGTTTAATTTCGTGTACGGTTTTCCTATTGTCTTTCTTACTTTATACATATATAGATTATTAATTATATATATATATAAACGACATCATTACATATAGTGATTTTCCAAGCGTAGCTTAGATGTGGCACAAGACCGAAATTAGGGGGCACCCAGTGAGGATCGAACACACTACTCACTCGTAATTGTTCTAGCGAGCCAAGCTTGCTAACCATTACACCGCCTCGAGGTGACGTCATTATATATATACCTACAAGGATTCCTTTTCAACTAACACTTTTTCAAAAGTTGGTCGTTGTCGCAATTAAACAAAGCTACAGACACAATTACAAAAATGGCGAATGAGGAGAAGAAATTGGAACACGTTTGAAACAAATTTTAATTATAAATAATTGGCGATAAAAAAAACGCCCCTTCACCTTCTGTAAAACTTACTTACCTTATCAGAAAAAGTTTACAAATCTTCAAATTAATATAATGGGCCCTAAATTCATGAAATGGTAAAACGTGTTGTTCATCATTAAATAGATGTATAGGAATATGGAAAACAATATTCGAGCACAAAAGATCAATGGGGAGCAATAAAAACTCTTTCAATACCTGCTAAACGGGGGGAAATTTAACAAAATAAATGACTAGAAGGTAGACGAAGGTTAGAGAGTGTGGAGGTGGCCATATGAGAAGATCAAATAAAATAATCATTCGCGTCTTTAGGTTATTGTGTTAATTCCTCTGTGACCTATATATATATATATATATATATATATATATATATATATATATATATATTTAATTTATTTGTCAATAATAAAATGGTTCGCATAGTAAAGCCCACGCTACAACAGAATATATCAATATTTTTAACAAAGAGAAAAATCATAAGCTGGAACAAACATGATATATTGATGATATAAATCTCTCTCTCTCTCTCTCTCTCTCTCTCTCTCTCTCTCTCTCTCTCTAATGTCTTTAATTTAATTGCAAAATTAAATTCGTGGCTTTTAGCTTCCATTTGTGAAACATGGTTAGAACTGTGTAGCGAAAAAAACATATTTTAAATAAATCAATATATATATATATATATATATATATATATATATATGTGTGTGTGTGTGTGTGTGTGTGTGTGTGTGTGTGACTGTGTAGTCTCACTCTGGAGCAGAAGTCATTCAGGCACTTAGCGCAGATGAAACTGGATGACATGGAGACGGAGGCTGTCCTTGCTTTTCTCCTGGCTCTCTTTGCTGCGTGCTGATCTTCCCTCGCGGCTTCTGCAATCGTGACGCCGTCTCTGACAGTGGCTCTCCAAAACTGACGATTGTCAGCCGCGGCTTCCCAGGTGTTGGGGTCGATGTCGGCCAGTTTCATGTCTCGTTCTGAAGACTGGCAGGCCAGCTCTACTGCAGCATCTCCACGAGCTCCTGTGCCTGTTCTAGGACATGCGAGATGCTAACATTGTCACCCTCTATAAGAATAAAGGTGACCGCTGCGACAGCAATAACTACCGCGGCATTTCCCTCCTCAGCGGCGTCGGGAAAGTCTTTGCCCGCGTCGTCTTACCACGCCTGCAGAGCCTCGCCTTAAAGCAAGGCTGCGTCCTCGC
The DNA here is from genome assembly GCA_903632075.3 of Acanthosepion pharaonis. Lineage (NCBI taxonomy): Eukaryota > Metazoa > Mollusca > Cephalopoda > Sepiida > Sepiidae > Acanthosepion > Acanthosepion pharaonis. The sequence goes on from CAHIKZ030004834.1 coordinate 370,334, forward strand.
GCGGACACTCTTTGGGATCTTCTTCATGCTTCTCCAGTACGCCTTCCACGACTACACAGAGGGCATCTACATCAGCACTAGAGCAGACGGCAAACTTTACAAGACCGCCCGACTGCGCGCTAAGACCAAGATCCTCATTCGTGAGATGCTGTTTGCTGACGTACCACACGGAAGACGTTCTACAAGAATTAGTCAGCCGTTTGGCCCACGCCTGCAAGGAGTTCGGCTTGACCACCAGCCGCAAAAAGACCAACATCCTGTCACAAGACACCGCCTCCTCCCCGGACGTGGCCATCAACGGCATCAATATATATATATATATATATATATATATATATATATATAATTTGCCGAATACACATTTTATTGTGACAACCTTAACATAGCATTATGAAATTTGACGCATTATATATATATATATATATATATATATATATATATATATATGACGGAGTTTCGTCATCCTGGCGTAGGTATGCTTTCGATTCTTTCTCAGATTTCCAATTCCTTCAACTTCTCTGCAAGTCTCTTTGAGACTGTTCCAAGTGTGCCTATAATGATGAGTAAAATTATCGAACCCCCAAAGTGATGCTAACCGGAAGTAAACAAAATGGTAAGGATTTACTCTGTTTACTACTGCTATATCAATAATTTGTCGACAGGGGACAGGTAAGCTCTTAAAGAACGTAACGCACGTGCTAATTAACTTACTAACTAACGGAATAATAATAATAATAATAGTAATGTATCAGGTTGCACGATATTGGCACCCACTGAGTATAAAACCCGGCATGAGAGAGTGGGCCAATATCTGCACTGGAAAATCTGCAACTTTTACGGGAAGCAAACTGGTATGGACACCACCCACACCGGGTTACGGATATAGGACCTGTTACAATTCTATGGGACTACACAATACACACAGAAGGATCAATCAAAGCCAACCACCCAGACATTGTTATTAGAGGCCACAAACAGAATAAAGTGCCTCCTTATTAATATCGCAGTCCCTGCTGACTGCAATGTATCTTTGAAGATATTCAAAAAGCTGTCAAAGTACAAGGACCTTGAAATAGAAATCTCAAAAATGTGGCACATGGGAACATCAACAATACCTGTTGTAGTTAAAGCCCTAGGAATGGTTGGAAAAGATTCCAGTAGACTAATTGAAGGGATTCCTGGAAGCCCATGCTTCAAAGAGATACAAAAAATTGTTCTCACAATTACAGCCTATATTTTACGAAAGGCTTAATCTATGTAATTCTTTTTTCTTTTTTTTGTCAGTGGAAAGTGTCATGATGCCATTTTTAACCTTAGAAATGTGCAAACGAGAAATGTGCAAACGCCAGAAATATAAAAAAAAAATTATAATAATAATTACTATTATTATAACGGCTCTAATTCAGTGAAGAGAAAGTGCTACTATAGTGCAGTAGGCACCAAGGTTATTTCCAAGACTATCAGAGTAAGTTCAGCTTGCCAAATAGTCATTTAGTCGTAGAGAGTTAAGCGTAGTTAAGTAAGTTAACTAAGTAGTCTATTTTAAATGTCTATTAATATTTAAGAGAAAAAGAGATTTAAGACTCTAAGCGAAACAAAGATCACCTTGTAGTCGAGATTCTTTCTTCGTTAATATCGATTTGGTTAAAGACAAATTCTTGACAATGCTCAGTGAATTAAACTTGAAGAGTTTGACATATTATTTTGCAAACATTCAACGGCACGTTCACCCAGCTTTCCACCGACCGGACTACCCCATGTTGCGTCTCGATTCTCTTTTGTGACGGTCTAAGTCAAAAACCTGGAAGGCTACACTTCACGCTCACTAAACACCAAGAGATGAAATAAACCCCGCAACGAGGAATGAGAACTTGAACTTTGTTTCTGATATATTAACGTATTTTATTCAGAGATTCCATTGGTCGGTCTGGGTAGGTAGTTTGGAAACATTTGGAACAACTTCTGCTATCTTGGGATAGCAGATCGGCTCTTCATTTCGATTCTTTCTCTTATCAACTCTCTGTCCATAACATCCCGACGCGCGGCTGACACCTCGAACAGGCGGCTTCAGAACTACCCAAGTAACAGTGTACCCCTTATTAACGGCGGGACAGAACTTTCTATCTCAGTTCCAACTGTGATTGTTAATATCGACCTGTGGACGGAAATTCAGAATGTCCGGCTTTGCTGTAATTTCTCCCACTAAAAAAAATATTTTTTTTCCTTTCGGTATAGTGGATATATCTCTGAAGACCCGACATCAAAGACTCTATCTTCCGACCATAAAACACGAAACACTTGAGAACGAGATAAAATCACAATTCCCTCTTCTCTTTGGGTGTAAGAATCACAGTGTCACATTTTTTCTTTAGTTCAGAACGGTTCTAAATATTCATCGAAAATTTGAAATGTTGGAAATGCAACATCAGAAATGTGTTCAGTTGCAGCTGTCAATCGCACATGAAACGTAAGATCTGGATAACATAAAAAATTATGGTGTATGGAGAAACTATGAAATCAGGGTTGGCCGAACATGTAGAAAAAGAGAAGTACGAGGAGCAGACTAGGAACGTCGTAATAATAGTCAAAGAAAAATGTTGGAAAATAAACCAATAGGAGATGCAACACGTATATAATGCTTTAAAATTCAATATACTTTTACGAAAAGCTTTTAAAAAAGAATTCTTAACATTGAATAATTCTAATCACATAGACTTTGAGATTTCATATTTATCTCGAAGGTACGGAAAACAAAATCTAAAAATGTACGAGGGTAGATCAATAAAACACAAGACTAACACACACACATATTTTGACTTTCTAATTACCATCTATGTAACTAAAAATACAAATAGTTTATTATTTTAATTAACATTTAATTTAAAAAAAATAATTATTACTGGAAAATTATTGGAAATAATTTAATATTTTCTTGTAAAGAAAACTTGATGTAAACCTGGATCGTGTTCGTGTATGCATTCTGTGTGAATGTGTGTTATGTATGTATATGCGTCTTTTTTTTTGTATGTCTATGTCTATATTATATATATATATATATGTATGTATGTATGTATATATATATATATATATATATATATGTGTGTGTGTGTGTCTGTGTGTGTGTGTGTGTGTGTGTGTGTGTGTTGTGTGTTTTCAGTTGTATGGATATGAGTTTGTAACCTTGAGTTTCACGCTTTTGCGATCATCAGACAAACTTTTGATGATCGCAAAAGCGTGAAACCCGGTGTTACAAACTACTATCTATGCAACTGAATATATATATATATATATATATATATATATATATATATATATATATATTTATGTATGTGTGTGTGTGTGTGTCTTGCTATTTATGCATAGCTCCAGCTATAATGCATCTTAATACACATCTTATATACATGCATATAATATACGCAAAAAACATATACACTCATGACATACACTCAGAATCACATGCGCACAGCATGCAAACACACAAATCATATAATCAATTCTGAAAAGGATTTCAAAATAATTGCTTAGAAAGATTAACGTTTTATTTTGCTTCCTATTCCTTGATTTTTGTCTTGCCATGGATTTTCTTGGGATTTATAGTTACGTGGTTTCCTGTCATTTAATCCACGGAGTATTTGACACTAGTTCTTGATGTTTTAGTTCTATAGAAGGAAGTTGAGAATATTATAGACGTTTCATGTGAACAATGGGGAAGGTTTAATGACAATCGAAACCAAAAACATTATGCTTAGAATCAAAAAGATACAGGTGAAATTTCTGGTATACACAATGAGGAAAAGAGGCTTGGAGAATTTGACACTCACAAAACCAACTGAAGACAAGAGGGACAGATGAAAACAGCGAGTAACCTACCGAAAGGGCGAGTGTAAATGTAAATGAGAGTGGGGGTAATAAAAAGGCAAGCATTGCTAAAAGCTACAAGGTTTGAGAAGGTGTGGAGAACCATGCTCTGACCGGAGACAGAAAAAGGAAGAAATAGATCTCTCAGTTTACATAAGAAATACTACTTTATCTTTTTTTATTTTGTAAATCAATGTCTTCTGGGGTACACGTTGTGTGTGTACGTATGCAGTGTGTCTGTGTGTAGTTTGCGTACCTTGTGTGCATGGATCTGTAGTATGTGTGTATTTGGTAGGTCTGTACAGTAGCTTGATTGTATGCATGTAGCGTGTCTCTATGTATGTTGTGTGTGCGTATAAAGTATGGATATTTACTTGGCCCTAGTCAGAGCTGGTCTTGGCTTGTCATAGCTGGTCCACACCCGAGCCGGTACAAGCTAGTCTTAGCCGAGATCCCCTCCGCCAGCACAGGCCGAAGCACAAGTGCCAGGTAAGTATAAAGTATGTATGTATGGGTGTGCATGTAAAGTGTAAGTGCGGGTGTGTCTGTTGTATTCCTCGGGCTATACAGTATGAGTTTGTAGTGGTATGCATATGTTATATTTGTGTGTAAGTGACATGTGTTTGAGGCGTGAATTCTCTGTGCGTTCTTCGTGTTTGTGTCTGTGTGTGTATGTTGGGCGTGGGTGGGTGTGGGCGTGGGTTAGGTGTGTGAATCGAATCAAGAATACCGGCTGAACTGACCTGAAATGCAATAGGCAGTCTGCGATTCTTCAGTGTTGCACCTAAATTTTACTGAACAAAAGATGAAGACTTTATTGACTTAAGCTTGTATAAGCATAGAATTCAAACTTTTATTCTGAAATCTTAATTTATTTCAAATATAGATGTTTCTTAAAAACACGGTCAATGAGAGTAAACTGCATATATATCTATATATATAAAACAGAGAATGTCTATGTAATACCTTTTCACTCGAGATCCATCAAACCGATTTTGACTAAAGTTGGCACATGCATTGTATAATGTAAGAAATAGGTTCTTAGCGTAAAAAAACGATATTTTTTAAAAATCAATAATCAATAAATCCCATCAAAAATCAATTAATTCAACTTTTTTCTTCCAATTTTGTTCAAAATCGGTATGTAGGTTACTTACATCATGACGAGCTTAACGATACCTCATTTTTATTTCTATTCCACTACGTATAGCGAAAAACGAAAAATCGATTTCAACATATAGATTTTAACAGAAATCGATTTTAACTAAAAACTCCCTCAAAGTTCAAGCAATCTAATAGAAACTTCACTCAATTGTAGCCAACAATAAATTGATTTTAACTTGAGTCCACCCAGATAATGAAAATAGCGAAAAATGGCGATTTTTACTGGTTTCTTTCTTATTTTGTATTGATCTTTCAACCAATTTTCATCAAACTTAACAATTGCTTTATAAATGTATCCTCTTTTACATCCCTGGTAGCACACTGACAAATTGAATTTCAAAAACTCCAAAATAACTGTGGTCTCAAGTGGGTCTTCATGTTGCCTGCTTTAGATAACTTAGATTGAATAAATACTACTAATATCTAAACATGATGCTGTTTTTGCTTCATTCTAATTCAACGCTTTTTCTGATCGACCAGCTAGGTAGGGCTGCTGGTATAATAAGAACACATAACGCATAAGAAAACACGTCGTCTAGTAAATTACTGAAGTTTAAAGCATTTAAAGTCGAGCAGATCTTTGTAAAATAATGGTCAATATTTTTAATATTAAAAATCAGTTTTTAAAAATCTGCTCGTAACAATTTTTATTAATGGAAAAATATTAAAAAAAAACTTATCTTCCCGACTTCAAGTTTGGTAGATACACCGCTCGTCAGCGTCAGACTTATATTTTAAATTATTCAAATAAACTTGCGTTCATTGCAATAATATCGTTGAAGTTTATAGATTAACGTCTTTTAAGACAACGTATTTAAAAAAATGTTATTCTTCTTAATCAAAGAATTTAATTGCAGTATGAGATTGGCGGCAATGTCTCTTCATTTTAAAGTTGAAATAGCGAGATACAACCGTAAGTTCTATGCTAACAGTTCCTTCTGTCACACTTCTCGCTTGTGGAACTCTTTTCTGGCTTCTTGCTTTCCAGTTAACTTCAAAAATTTAATTGCAATGTCAATCGTTATCTTCTGTGTTTTTTTTTACTGTTCCCTCTTCTTAATAATAATTTCTTATTCTCTTACACACAGTTATTCGTTGCATTTTCTTGGCTTTCTTACCCTGCTTGGGATGAATATTTAAAACAGAAATCTCCAGCCTAATTGATGTAATCTCCGGGAAAGTCTGAATAGAAACAAGTTTTGGGAACATTTTATTTACAAATATGTAGATACATATTCACTTGTTTCAAGAGAGATAGATGGATAGATAGATAGATGGTGTGTATCTGTATGAGAGAGAGAAAGAGATAGAGAGAGAGAAAGATGGTGTATGCGTGAGAGAGAGAGTGAAAGAAAAAGAGAACGAAAGATGGTGTGTGCGTGTGAGAGAGAGAGTATGTGAAATAGAGAGCGGGTGAAAGAGAGTGAGAGAAAGATGGTGTGTGTGAGAGAGAAAGAGTGAAAGAAGGAGAGAAAGATGGTGCGTGCGTGTGAGAGAAAGTGAAAGAGAAATAGAGAGAAAGATGGTGTGTATTTGTGTGAGAAAAACAGAGAGAGGGAGAGAGAGAGAGAGAGAAGGAGACAGAGATTGCTCTACTCAAGAGGCTTGTCGACTCCTCCAACAATAAGAAAAACGTCACATTTTTAAATAAGACTTCTTATTTCCTATAACTTATAAGTAATAATAGTAAATATAAAAAAATAGATCTAATAAGTTTCTTATGAAAAGATTTTTCATATAAATACCTAAATTAGAAAAATACCGACGGCAAATAATAATAATTAATTTAAATTGTAATATAGCGTTCTTTTTTTATTGCGGTTTAAAGATCTAATCATTCATTCGTTGAATATGAAAACAGCGCCTACACTCCATGAGGAAATAATTTAACTACTGGCTATGAATAGTGGCACTTAAACACTTCAATTCTAATCTACCTTGCAAAGAGATATATAATATGTGTAAACATTAAAATGATAAGAAAAACAAAATCACTCATGCAAAATTTGAAAATAAAACAACACCGAGATTTTAAGAAAATTTGCAGTTGTTCTATATACAAGCAGTTAAATAGTTCGATTAGAATCCATTTAAACAGACACGCAAACTTACCAGACTCCACCCGTAACATACTAGTAGAAAATACAAACATAATAACCTCATCCACATGTAAAAAAAGATTAAAAATAATGGGAGCCTTAATGATATAAATGAAAAACCACCAATAATATTAACAACAAACACGGCCACGATGTGATGACTGTGTTCGGAAAATAAGACATCCTTATAACTGATACATACACACAACCCATACATCAGGTTAAAAAGTAAAATAAATTCATCCTTGATAATGGCTATAAATATAGCCGAAGGCTCTCGGAATCACAAAACATTTGGACAGTTTTTACACACTAAGAAAAGAAAACACTTGTTCGAACACAAGAAAAATTGAATAAAAATCTTAATTTCAGTCTGTCGTCTCTAGTGAAACATGTATAAAATAGGGATTGCTGCCTAAATGCACATTACACACACACATATATATATATGTATATATATATTAAGGTATATTTGGGCATGAACATTTCTTTTAAACATCTTTTATTAGATATGTCAGATAAGGAATATATATATATATATATATATATATATATATATATATATATATATATATATATATATATATATATATATATATATATATATATATATATAAACTCGGATGAGTTCCACCATGGAATATGTGATCGAGTAGCGCTATATCGAGTCTGATTCTTTACCGCCACATCACCGAGGCCCGTTGGTACAGTTGGTATGACGTTTGCCTCCTATCGTAACTGTCCGGTTTTCAATTCTTGGTCGTGGATGCGCACTGCACATGAGTCCCAAATATAGTACGAAACGGCCGTCTAGTGCTTTCTGCATTCTCTTGAGGTTTCTTCTACACTCGATGAATTACTTAATTATATATATATATATAGGATGCGGTAAAAGCTGCGCACCGTAAGGCTTAATAAATTAATCATGTCTAATTTGCTTTGATATTTTCTTATTTTGCAGAATTAAAATGACTTGAAAAAGAATGAGCATATTCTTTGAACAGGATGGTGCGCCACATTTTGCCTTGATTGTTCGTAACTTTCTAAATATTTCCCTACCAAATGAATAGTTCGAGGAGGTCTCGTTGAATGGACACTGAGGTCAACAGACCACACACCCTTGTTTTTTTTGTTTTTATTGTTTGCTGTGGGGGTCATTCGAAATCAGTTGTTTATCAGACGCGCCTAATAAATATTAAAGAACTTAAAGAAAGAATTCAATATGAATGCCGTAAAATGAGGAAACTCTTCGACGCATTAATGAATCAGGCAGGCACATAATTGAAAGGTGTTTTGAAATAAGAGGGGGACATTTTTAACAGTACATTTAACAATTAAATACCTACTAAATAGAATTTTCATGTGTAAATAATATATATATATATATATATATATATATATATATATATATATATATAAGACAATTTAATTGATTCAGTTATGAAATTTGGTGCGATAATGTTAAGTGACACATAAGAAACGCTAGTGATTTACAAAGGAGGCCGCATATGGAACAAGAGTAAGGATTGTGGAATGAGATCATTGCTAGATTGGCAGACCTTTTAGATCTTACTCTCGCTTCTTGAAGACGATTCAGACAAGCTGATGGAAAACTGCTGAGTCCACTAAAACACGTTGATCTCCATTATATATATATATATATATATATATATATATATATATATATATATGTGTGTGTGTGTGTGTGTGTGTGTGTGTGCATGTATGTGTGTGTGGTTGTGTGTGAGTGTGTGTGTATAAAATTGTATATATGTGTTGGTATAAGTGTCTTTTCTGGATATAAAGTGAATAAAATTGTTCATATTTATCCCTGTTATTGGACATAAGTTGCAAAGCTTGTTTTGTAATTATTTTTTTGTAATTATTTGTCTGTGTTTACGCTTCCTGATATTTGTATTCGTTAAGACTTTAGGGTGATATGACAATTTGCTACTTTATGGCCAGAAAACAAAACTCATATACGAAGACAAGAAAAATTAAATAAAAAGCTTAATCGCAGTCCCTTGTCTGTCGTTTTTAATGAAACATGCCCCCCATATATATATATATATATATATATATATATATATATATATATATATATATATCTATCTCAGTCTATTTCTATCTATCTATCTATTTATCTCAGTCTATCTATCTATCTATCTATCTATCTATCTCAATCTGTTTCTATCTATCTATCTTTCTATCTATCTCAGTCTTTCTATCTATCTATCTATCTATCTATGACCTAAAAAAAAACGGGAATTTTGAAGTACATATTGCCAGACATGAGCAAGTGGCAACACTGCGAGACAGTGAGCTTGAGTAAGTAAATATTTCACCATCTAGAATTCAAGATGAAATTCGCAGTATCCCAACTGAGATGTTGTAGCAGTCAATGAGGAATCTCAACAACAGATTTCAAGAATGCATTCGTACAGGAGGACGCCATCTACAGGACGTAATTTTTAAATAATGAAAATTCCTCATTGTTTCTTAAATGGCATGTTTTAAAGTTTCTATTACTATGAATAAAATATTTTTCTTCCATCACTCTTGGTTTTATTGGATTGTTAAATAGTTCCTGTTTTTTTTGGAAATTATATATATATATATATATATATATATATATATATATATATATATATGTGTGTGTGTGTGTGTGTATAAATATATATACATATAGAAATAGGATTATATGCTACGTGATAAACAAAAATCCCCTAGTTATTCAGGTTGAATGGAATTTTCTTTAATTTCTTTTTAATCAACACGAAAATGCAGAATAACAAAAATTGTTACTATATTTTATATTTTATAAGTAAAATAAAATTCTTTAGACTATAATCTTTTGACCATATAGGTAAAATAGTTCCTAAAATAAAGAGTGAATGTCATTTTTATATATATATATATATATATATATATATATATATATATATATATATATATATATATATATATATATATATGCACTTTCATGACGCGAACAAAATACCCCGAGAAACATGAGATTTTTGCGGAGGGCATTGTTTCATCTCGAAATTTAGAAAGAAATCTAAGGTCTAGATGCTTGTTGATGTTTATAAAATGAATATTTTTCTAGAACAAGTGCAATTGATGTGGAGAAAGCCATATTTTAAAACGAGTTTGTATAGAAACTGTAAGTGTTATTGCCTTCAGCTCCCGATACACAGTTATGCAATTTACTGCGCCTTCAGGCAGTAGCCATTTCTACTGATAGATTGAACTGCCCTATCATTCAGCTCAATAAATACTCTTTCTCTTTCTTGAAATGCCATGTCCCTTGGTTGTGTAAAAACAAATGAATTTGTTTTCATGTCGTTCCAGATTTATTGATGTATTTGCCATAAACCGTACTTTTTCACTAACGGCCCAAATCATGTTTCATTCTATAAAATGTAGTTAAAGGGATAAAATATAAGAGATGTACGTAGGGTTTTTGGAGGAAGGCGTTAAAATTGAGCTCTCAAGATTTCATCCTCCTTGGGATTATCCGTACGGATTACCAAGATTTTCGTTACTTAAATAATTATATATATATATATATAAAATAACATTTACCAGCTTGAATGTCAGAGAAATTTTCATAGAAAATATTCGTTCTCCGACAAGAATCGAACCTGTATCCTATACGGAACCGTCATATAGCCTGACGTGCCTTAACCGATTTAGCCAAAGAGGATCGTTCGGTTAGCAAGGTCGATTTTACTGTTTTTAAATTAAAATCTTCCATGAATCTCTCACGTACAGTCATATCTGCTCAAAGCGTATCCAAATGAAACCAAATGACGTCACACATTATGAAATGGACGAAGTCCGATAATTTATTATGAAAATTTATCGGACATTCAGGCCGGTAAATGTTATTAATACTGTTTATTATAAACAGAGCATTTACTTAAATATTTGTGTCTATAAACGGAATAGATAATCATAAAAATGTCTTAATATATATATATATATATATAGTAGTAAACTTAGAAAGGGAATATGATATTCATAGTTTTAATTTCTCGCTAGGAATAAAAATAATTAGAAATAAAGAAGAAATGTGGGCAAATTTATACCGTAAAAATTTAGTAACTACGAAAAAATAGGGAATTCATTGTGAAATTTAGTAAAATTCAAATCAGTGATATTTATGATAGTGTTCCAAGCTAAAAAGTCAACATTTTCTCAGTCAAAAATTGAAATTTTTAGCTCCAGATATTTCAAACAGTTCGCTTACATAACTTTAGCTACTAAACGATTCTTTTTAAATCGCTTCCCTTTTCAAGTTCTTTCTGAAGTCACTGTATCTTTTCCAAGGGCTTTCAAGAAAATTTGGAAGCCAGGAGGAAATGAGACACCTGAGAGAACTTCTTAGGACAATTATCTACCCTGATTCGGCTCATTAACCATTTCTGATCGAGTGCCGCCAAGGATTTGCTTCCTGTCTCTCTAACCATTTCTTCGAGCCAGACGCTCACCCTAATCTACGTTATTCGTATGTCCTGCTTTCATTTTTCGCTTTTTTATCAGGAGCATCCAACCGGCTACGACTACAGTTTCCTTCGTCGTCATTTAAACTGTTGTTGAAAAACAAGTCTTTTCTAGTAAATAGGCTCAAAATTGCCGCTCTCCAATACTCGCCTAATCTTGAAAGTTCGCGCTTGTGAAATATTCTCTGAAGCGTATGACGTGCAAAGAATTTGAAGTGGCGTTTCTGCAAGTATACGTTACGTTATTTGAGCCGCTAAACCTGGCGATATTTCGCTAACATCACTTTATATTTGCAATTCTTTTTCTACGGTATATATATATATATATATATATATATATATATATATATATATATATATATATATAGAGAGAGAGAGAGAGAGAGAGAGGCCCAAAATAATCACTCTCTCCCTCACACACACACACGCACATATATATATATATTTATGTTCAACACAGTGCATTGACTAAGTGCGGGTTAGGATAACTATTAGCAAAGCAAAAACTGGAATCTTCACCCCGAGTTCAAATTCCGGCTTGGTCTGATCTGGTCTGGTCTGGGGCGTTTTGCTATGTGTTTAAAGATTGTTAATAAATTCCAAAGGAGAATATGCAATGTTATTGTTCCTGACCTGGCATCTCAGCTTCAGTCCTTTAGCACCGTCGTAACGTAGCTTCCCTCTGCCTTTTCTATAAATATTTTCATGATAATTGTTCTGACGAGCATTCCTCTTGGGCACCAGAACTTTAATGAATTTAACTAAATTGTCAGCAAGTTCTCATCATTTTACATTATACATGGCTAGATGTAACCGTAAGTTCTATGCTAACATTTTCCTCTCTCTTATTTCTCGCTTGTGGAATTTTCTTCCAGTTTTGATCTTCAAAAAATTAACTGGAATGTCAATCGTTTTCATTTTTATTGTGATTTTTCCTTAATAATGCTTTCTTCACGTATTCTTTGAACCTCATTAAACCATTGTGTCCTAGTGTTGGTATTACCTTGCTTGGGGTGTAATAATTAAAAATAAACCTGCTTTGTTAACTTTTGCCCTTTGGAAATGTATGAAGCCACTCACACACCAGCTATGGTTATCGGGAAATAGCAAACGTAATGCCTATTCTTATTGACAGTGTGATGTTTGAAATGAACGTACGCTCACAAGCTGGGATTAAGGTATAGCGTTAGATGGTAAAAAATGAACGTTCTTTCAACAAGAAATAACACTGCATTTTAATGAAAACTGCATTTTTAAGTTGAAATTATGCTCAGTCCTATTACGATAAACTTCTCGTGCATTGGATGTAGTGTTTTATAAAAGATTTTTTTATGTTCATATAATATTTTCTTTAAATTTATTGTTTCCCTCTGTTTCAATGTTGTTTATTTACAAGATCAGATAATATCAGGATACATTAATAAAGCGTCATAGATATGTCGAATACCTTTTAATGTTTCGTCATGAAGAAATAGTGTTAAATTTTTTACTATACTCTAGTTCATGGGGAACACATCCGATCCAATATCTGAATATACGCATAGGAGTTCCTACTTCGTTTCTTTTCGGAGAAGTAGATCCTATCGTCTGGGCATTTTAGATTGATTATACGATCAATTTTCACAAGTTATTGTCCTCATTATGAACTAAATTTCTAATTGATTTGCTACAGTTTTTAAGTCCCTGGCATTATTTTATCTTCATCGATTTTTTTTATTACAGCTTATAAGTCTTTTTTTTTCTATTGTCGGTATACTTATCCATGGTACGATTCCCACCTTCTTTTGACACACACACACACACACACACACACACACACACACACACACACACACACACATATATATATATATATATATTGTTGTAATGGAATGTCCCACTCTCCCTATGACGTATGTGAACTGACTATATCGGTAGATATATATAGTGTGCACAGCGGAGATTCATCTTCAGCTAAGCCAGTCGAACTGTCTGCCTTCGAATAGAGAGGAACCCAGAAGAGGCTATGCCGATGGGCAGAGTCTCGTCTGGGGTGGTAGACAGCTACCCGACCCCGTTTTTTTTTAAAGAAATATACGGGTAATTTTTGCTCGAGCCCACGGGCTCAGTTTAACCCCGCATTAAAAATGACCTTGTGCCACATCCCGCGTCGCGGGGAGGTGAGGTAAATAACCTTCCTTTGAGAATTAGTTGAAGATTAGTAACCAGGTGTGCTGCGAACTCTCTGCCAGACGAGGCTATGCCGAAGGGCGGAGTCTCGTCCGCGGAGGTAGACAAACCCGAACCCGTTTATGCGGGTTCTACGGGGAATTTTTGACCGAGCCTACGGACTTGGATGACCCACGTTAAACGCGGTCTCGTGTCACACCTACCCTTGTGGGGCTTATGGGGGGTGGCTAGTAAATATTGACTTTCTTCGGGAATTACTAACCTACTAACCGATTCCCTGTCTTTCAGTAGTGTGTTCTCTTTTACAATAAACCTCTCTTTCTTTCATCTACGCCCGTGTTGCTGTTCTTTGCACTCGAGTACCACCTTTGGCTGTTTGTAACCTCTATAAGGATATATATATATATATATATATATATATATATATATATTAACATAATATTTACACTATATCCTCCCAAAAAACATATGTACACTAAAAAACATAATATTTATACTATATATATATATATACATATATGAAGGAATATAGTTTTAAGTTTTGCTATATTTATGGGATAAATGGTCAATATCATAGACAGAGCGTATGTAAATATATAAGTGAACACTGAAGTCAACACTCAGAGGCGACAGACTGTTGCATGCTAAACGCAACCATCAGACCTGATGATTGCGTTTAGCATACAACAGTCAGTTGCCTGTAAGTGTTGGAATTCAATGTTCACTTTTACACACACACACGCACACACAAACACACACACACACACATATATATATATATATATATAAATATATATATATATATATATATATATATATATATATATATATATAAATCAGGCGACCAGTTGAATCCGTGACCTTGGTTTCAACCTTACCGTATGCTAAGGCGATTTTTATCAAATCGACTCTTAACGCTTTATTTTTTAAAAACTTATTTTTAAACCAATGGACGCTATATTATTACCGTTCATTTTATTCTTTTCCCAAGTCTATTGAACACTTTTTAATACTATTGTTTTCTGGTCTGATTCAACTCTGACAATTAACCCTTTTATATATATATATATATATATATATATATATATATATATATATATATATATATATATATAATGCGTGTGTGTGTAAATATTATGTTTTTTTGGGATCTTGCTAAATAGATTCTAAGTACGCGGGCGACTAAATGTTTCACGATGATTAAACCGATGGTCAGGTGCTTAAAATCGATCTGTTCCATTGTTACAATTTATTTTATACACCATAACCCTCACAAGACGAGTAGCCCAAGGCAGCCGCCATCCACAACCAGAAAAAAAAAGGTGAAGAAATAATTGAATAAAACAAAATGCCCACATATAGATTCTATTCATTTATTTATTTTCCCAATCTCAGTCAAGGACTAACTGGCTGAACAAAAATTTGATTATACGCCTCCATTTACTAACAAGGGTCGATCTCCTGCTGAGGAGGCTTTCTTCTTCTGGAAATGCTATTATTCTAACATTTTTCCTGCAAGCATAGACCACTTGCTCTAGATGTGGCTTAAGGAGCTTTTGCTGCTTTTACAATTTTCTATTTTATTTCCCGATCCATCACCATTTATCACGGCTTATCTCTGTTTTGCAGCTCATGGACTTAATACAAAAAATAATGTAATGTTTACACTGTATATGCTATTCCGTTTAACAGTTATATATGATCTTTACCGTAAACTAGTTCCAATTCAATTTTAAGCAATCTAAATACAAATTTTGTCAAATCTATGTTGCTTAGCATATTTTGATAATAGCCATGTTTTAGTACTGACTGTGGTAATTGAAAGTACTTAAAAATAGCAGAGAAAACCATAAATTTTGAAATCTCTACTCATAACTTCAATCCCGATATGAAACACATCATTCGAAAACTAGAAAGTTATGATAAGCAGTTAGACAGGCAGACGTTTATGTGGAATTTAATAAAACTCTGGATGTAACCTTGCTTCTTTAATGCGCAGTATATAATAATGGACTCTCCCGTCGGTTTTGACGTATGAGGATCTGAGAGCTGAGTTGATTCAGTTATGAAATTTTGTGCGATAATCTTAAGTGGCCTTTAAGACCCGCTAGGGATTTACAAAGGAGGCCACATATAGAGCAAGAGTGAGGGTTGTGAGATGAGATCACTGTTAGATTGGCTGACCTGTTAATTCTTGCTCTCGCTTCTTGAAAATGATTCAGGCAAGCTGATTGAAAACTACTGAGTCCACTAAAACACGTTGATTTCCGTTCTACCCGCTCCAAGGCTAAGGTCTAAAGGGTGTTATATGGTATATTAACTGCTGACAAGTTGCTTTTCAGCTTGTCTTTGTATTTTAGCCATGGGCGTCCTACATTCCTGTAGCCCTGATCTAACTGGCTGTATATTAGGATCTTGGGTATCCTGTCATCAGACATTCTCAAGACATGACCAGTCCACTGTAACTATATGTATGTATGTATGTATGTATGTATATACGCCGTATACACACACACACACACACACACACACACACACACACATATATATATATATATATGACGTCATGAGCTGCGGTGGGATTTCCGCTTCCAGCGTCTTATATGCACGAGTGTGTCGTTGCTTGAAAATCTTCCATTTAAACAGAAACATACTATCATCACATTCTTGTCCGTGTATTGCTTAATATAGTGTAATGTAATTGATCTTTGATAATGGCTTATGTAAGCCGAAAGCTTAGATAGGATTAAAAAATATGTATCAATATTGTGATTTTCTTTCTTCGTTTAATGATAATGTTATTAAGCTTATCAGACGATATGAAACGAATTTACATAAAATAAATAGACAGCACTTGTCTATATTATTTAATGAAACATGCATCAATGAAAAATGCTCCCTAAATACACACAGAATATATATATATATATATATATGTGTGTATAAAGATTTTATTAGTGGTACAAAACTTAACCGCCATAAATAGGCACATGTTATTTGGATTTTTAATACTATCACACATGATTATAATTAAAAGAAAAAAAAATGAAGATCGAGCCAGCTATCCGGTTTCGAACCTCGCTCAACAGAGCTAAATCTTGGATAATAAATATGTATATATTATAAGAATATCTCTTGAAGCTATACCCAACTTTATTTTTCAATTGATTTCCATGTAAAATGTTTTCTTTCCCCACAGATTACCTTCCTTTTATTCATAATTTAAAAAATGCAATAGTTATTGGCAGTATTAAAATACAAATAAAATCTCTTTGTCTCTTTATATATATATATATATATATATATATATATATATATATATATATAATGAAAATTTATTTATGCTATATTTATGAGTTAAAGTGCTTAATATCAACGATAGAGCGTATGTAATATAAAAGTGGACATTGAGGTCAGCACCCAACGGCGACAGTCTGTTTTCTGCTTAAACGCCAGGATATTTTCCATTTGATCACATGGTCTGAAGATTTCGTCTCAGCACGAAACAGATTGTGGCCGTTATTGTTGACCTCTTATATATATATATATATATATATATATATATATATATATATATATATATATATATATATATGATGACATAAGGAACAGATGGGAAACGTAAATCAATCTAACAAGCATTTGACTTTTATTAAAGATTCGTCAGAGATTGAGAGAAATTAGACAAAAACCAGAAATTTGTTTTTTTCATTTTATTTGGATTGATTTGGTCAGTCATTATCATGTGCATTAAAGCCGTAGATAATTCTATATGTATGCAAGTTGGTAGTATATCTATATATATATATATATATATATATATATATATATATATATATATATAAAGAAAAAACAATAAGATATATAATCTGGTGTTCTTATTGACATTTTTTATTTTTATTTTTACAAAACAGTGCTCAATGTAAATTTACAGAGCACAAATATTATAAATTAACTGGTTTAAAATAAGTTTTTTTCGCTACACAGTAATAACCATGTTTCAAAAACAGCAGCTAAAAACTTCAAATGTAATTATATAATTAAATTAAAAGCATTAGTTACATTTCATCTTCAAGCGAATATTGGAATAACTTATTTTAAAATTTACTGAGTTTTAAACGCACATATAAATCCTTAATTTCCTGTTTCCAAGGATACAGAGAAATCCAATCAGTCAGACAGGGGCGATAGCGTGTTCATTTTTATTAACTATTGTTGTATCAATTATGAGTTACGTTCGAGAAAGACGTTAAGTTTAGAGAGGTTAGGGGTGTATTCTCCTAATTTCTATCATTTTTATATATATATATATATATATATATATATATATATATATCACCACCACTCATATCAAGATTTTACACCACTTCCTGTTTCTTTTCTTTCTATTCTGCATCTGGTGTTCCTCCTTTTCTTTCCTCCTCCTTGTCTGTTTTTTTTTTTATTTCAAATATTTATCATCCAGTGACTGTTTGGATAAGTTTTATTATTTATAATATTTAATATTTTATATTGTTTTAATAGGATTCACTTGGATTATATACGAACGGATTACTACTTGTATATATATATATATATATATATATATATATATATATATATATAGTGCGTATGTTACAAATATTTAGAGTTCGATATCCGTAATGATATGACAACACAAAAGTATACTTTTGTGTTATTTTCATATAACTAATTATGTGGCTTTCATAAGTTTGACCTAACTTCAATTCATCTTCAAGAGATTACTTCCCTTGACGATGTTCAACAGCGTAACGTTTGACCATTGCAGACGAAGGCCAACCTTTGTGGTAGACATTTCATATGCAATCATATATTTCCTGTGCAATTTTTCCCGAAGTAGAAATAAAATCAATAACCGCGGGATACTTCAATTTCATGAATAAATTTTCATTTTCTTTTTATTAATTTTGAAATATTAATTTCAACAAAATACTGAGAGCAAAGCAAACATACACATTTGATGAAAACAATATCTAAACAATATGTAAACAATATCTAACAATATGTACACAGTATGTCAAAATATCTAAACAATATGTAAACAATATGTATACAATGTCTAAACAATATGTAAACAATATGTAAATAATATCTAAACAATATCTAAACAATATCTAAACAATATGATATCAGCAGACAATCAAATAAAACAGTAATTTGCAATCACATTATATTTAGTAATTAGATTATACTCAGGCATAAAATATTTGTATTAAATATTCGGAACAACATTTTTACTCATACACTAGTACCCCCATATATATATATATATATATATATATATATATATATATATTTATGAATAAAAATGACAATAGGAAAACTGGTAATTGCTGACGCGTTTCGTCAAATGTGGACTTTATGAAAGCAAAATACGAAAATTTTCCTATTGTCATTTTTATCCATAAATATTGTCTTCTCTACTGGTTAAATCGGAGAAATTTTCATATATATATATATATATATATATATATATATATATATATATATATATATATATATATATATATGTAATACGACAGACAATGTGCTTTGATTTAATTTTTCATACAATTTCTCATTTTATCTAATATTTTTTTTTCTTTTTGGATGATAAATTATATAAAGACTGTCCAATTGTTCTTTTTAACCGAGCACTTTCAACTATGCATATAAGCATTTTCAAGGTTGAAATATATTAACTGTCAACAAGAAATAATTTGTTGTATGTATGTATCTATATATAGTTTCCATTTTCAATACACGGTCAAGATATTGTGTCCATGTTCATAGTTGATATTATAGAGGGTTGTTTTTTCTTTTGTTTTTATTAATTAAAAAGAACATTCGGACAGTTTTTATATAAATTATCACCTGAAAAGATAAAAAATTTAAATCGCATGAGAAATTGTATAAAGGACTAAATCAAAGCACCTTGTCAATGAAAGAATGATTGCTGCCTAAATACACACACACACACATATATATATATATATATATATATATATATATATATATATATATATATATATAGAAAGAAAAAAGAAAGTGAAAGAAAGAAGATGGTAAGTGACATAATTAAATTATGTCACTTACAATCTCCCATAATTTACCCAGAGTTTTCAGTTAGCCTGATGAATATTTACGAACGTACTGAAATTTTATAAAATTTGGAAAACTAACGACATTTATATTTTCGTTTATAAATAAATAAAATCCTTAAATTTTCCTTCATCAGAGAACGAAACGCATTGGTTAAGATAAGTTTTATTTTGTCTTTATTCATATATATATATATATATATATATATATATATATATATATATATATATATATATATATGAGAAGATATCAAATGTATATCAATTATAAATCGGAATACGACAAAATGATGAGAAAAAGAACAAATAGAAAATGTTTATCAATCTAGCATGTTTCACTTTTATTAAAACTTAGTCAGAGATTGAGAGGAAAAAGAGAAAAGGACAGCATTTTGGTATTTTCAATTTTGTCTCCCCCCCTATTTTCATTGATAAGTCCTGTATCAAACCGTAGACAATTCTATACGTATGTAAGTTATATATATATATATATATATATATATATATATATATATATATATATATAGTATCATCAGGCGATTTTATCAAAGAAATATCAATGTTGATAAAAAATCGCCTGAGGATACCGTAAGGGTTAAACCAAGGTCACGGATTCAACTGACCTC
Source organism: Acanthosepion pharaonis (assembly GCA_903632075.3). NCBI lineage: Eukaryota > Metazoa > Mollusca > Cephalopoda > Sepiida > Sepiidae > Acanthosepion > Acanthosepion pharaonis. Next base: position 390,859 of record CAHIKZ030004834.1, read on the forward strand.
TTGATTTTTAAAGTATATATATATATATATATATATATACTTTAAAATATACTTTTAAAAATCAGGAGGTCAATTGAATGCACTACCTTGGATTCAAACTTACGGTATCGTCAGGCGATTCGTTATCAATATTGATATTTTGTTGTGATAAAAATCGACTAAGGATGCCGTAAGTTTGAAAGCAAATCAGAGCCTTAAACTAACCTCCTTATTTTTAAAGTTAAAAACTCTACATGTTATTTTCCTTTTTCTTTTAATTTTTCACATGTCTATTAGGTACTGTTTGATAATACTGTTTCCCTGTCTAATTCAACTATGACCATTAACCTTTGACGTATATATATATATATATATATATATATATATATATATATATATATATATATATATATATATATATATATATATATATATATGTGTGTGTATAAATATAACTAAGTTTTGGAGACAGGGTTTTTACTTCTTAACTATTGTGCTATACAAATTAAGCCTCCTTGTAAAATTCTAAATACAACCGTTTGTTTTCCTTTTCCTAATTGATATCCAGTTGTTGACGATGAGTGACAGTATCGCAGGCTGAAAGGACATAGGACATACGGTAGATATTTGCCTAATCGACCGAAATACAAACAGTGATTTGAAGGATGAAAAGATTTGGGAAATGTTATTGAGAAGGCTTTAAAAGCATTTTTAGGGTTTCAAAAAAAGAAAAAAGAAAAAACGAAAAAGAAAAAGAAAGAATGGGTTGGAAGTAAAAGCCTCGAGATTTTTGAAGGAAAGACGTTCAATAAATAATCGTTCGGTAGATTATTTGAAGGAAATATGAAGAGTGGAGAAGGATACACACAGACACATGTACACACACAGACACATGTACACACAGAGACACATGTACACACACACAGACATAGACACAGACATACACACATACACACATATACACACATGCACACACATGCATACGAACATACACATACATGCACATATATATATATATATATGTTGCTCTACACTATATTGAGCCCTCTTTTAAATTATATGTTACGAACGTTGGAATTGTACGCTATTCGTTCTCATCGTACTTATATATATATATATATATATATATATATATATATATATATATATATATATATATACATTTCATTGAATACGACAGACAAGGTGCTTTTATTTAGTTTTTTATACAATTTCTCATGCGATCTAATAGTTTTTTTTTTCTTTTCGGATGATAAATTATATAAAAACTGCCCGATTATTTTTTTTATCCGAGCGCTTTCGGCTATACATTTAGCCATTTTCAAGGATTATATTTTAACTGTGAAAATTAGAAATAGTTTGTTGTATGTATGTTTTATAAAATGTTTTCATTTTTTTTTTGTTTCTAAACACAGTCAAGATATTATGTCCATGTTCGAAGTTAATATTATTAAGTGTTGGTTTGTTTGTTTTTATTAATAAGGCTTCCATTATTTTTAGCCTTTTTTTGCATGTAGATGATGCTATTATATTTGTGTTGTCAACAAGTATGTTCCGAATAGTGTCCGGTAGGTCTCCATGAATATTTAAAAGAGATCTAATTGAGCTATGGTCAGAAAGGTGTAGGGTGAGTGTGCGTGTCAAACATATTATAGTATGGCCTATATAATTTTTAACGAATTTTGATTGATCAGGAATACAATAGCTTAACGGACATTTAAATTCGCAAGTAAGATTAGCCCTATTTAATTTTGTTCTAGGGAATTGAATATATATATATATATATATATATATATATATATATATATATATGCATGTGTGTGTGTGTATGCATGTGTGCGTATATGGACATAATTTGAAATATATGTAATAAGAAATATATATATATATATATATATATATATATATATATATATTTAAAAATGAAAAATTTGTGCGTATATGTTAGTACTTCGTATGTCCATTCCCGAAGTCGTTCCTTGCAGATTGACCACAGATTCTCGATTGGATTTAAATCAAGACAGTTTCTGAGCCAGCCGATAGTACTTTGATTATAAACAGAGCATTTACTTAAATATTTGTATCTATAAAAAGAATGTATGAACATAAAAATATTTTTATATATTTATATATACATACACATACGCATACACACACATACGCACGCACGCACACACACACACATATATATATATATATCAAAACATTAATTTCAGTGTATATCCGTATTTAAGTAGACACCCTGTTTATTTTATCTAGTATTTATTTCATGTACGGATCTGCACACGGAATAAATTTATTAAGTTTATACTCATATATATTTTTGTAGTAAATATTATTGAGTACTGGTATTTCATTTTTATTCTTAAGGCTTCCATTAAATGGCTTCTAATGGAGCTGTGTTCGGACAGGTGTAACATAAGGCGCCTTGATAGGCGTGTAGTAGTGTGACCAATGAAATTATTTGTGAATTCCGTTTGATCTTGAACACAGTTCTTTAAAGAGCATTTGAAATCATAAATAGTAAAAGTAGAAAAGTGGTTGTGGAAAGTCTTTGTAGAAATTATATACAATGTGTTGTGTTCGGAAAATAAAACATCCCTATAACTCTAGATACATACACACAACCCATACACCAAGTTTAAAAGCAAAAATAAACTCATCGTTGATAATGGCTAGAGTATAGCGGAAAGCTAACGGAATTAGATAACATTTGGATAGTTTCTACACACTGTGTGTTCAGAAAAGAAAACACTTATTCGAACACAAGAAAAATTAAATAAAATAGCTTAATCGCTTTACCTTGTCTGACGTCTTTAATATATATATATATATATATATATATATATATATATATATATCTTATTTAAAAGTTAATCTAAATGGATACTCATATTAGATGCTTTGTTTTTATTCACTTATTAAACAGTATACTTATTAATTTACATCTACTGGTTTGAATATTCGAGAAGTCTTGTTAGAAAAATAAGCGCACTCCAACATCATTAGATCTGACGTGCCAGAGACCCACTCGGCTACGTAAGCCCTCCTGATCAAACAAAACCCGAACTATGCTTTTGAACACACATCTTCTTCGAGATTCTCGAACTATACATATTTGCTCTGACGTAAACAAAGACATGTTTTTAGAAATTAGATTAAATCCGACAGATTTTGAATGATATGAAACAGAGCAGAGTATCCATTTAAAATAACGTTGAAACAAATAAGTAAAAATCTGGTCAATTTAATCCATTTCCTATAAATGCACACACACACACACACACACACACACACACACACACACACACACACACACACACACACACACACACACACACACACACACACACACACACACACACATATATATATATATATATATATATATATATATATGATGGGCACTCCCGTCGTTTTCGACATATGCGTGTCTTTCAGTTCAGTTTTTATGTTTCGTATGAGACAACAATCCTGCACGGGATTTGCAAACAAATCCACACGAAGGGCATACTGAAGGGTTGACTGTCATATAAGCTGATGTATTAGCCCAAGATTTAGTCTTAATTCTTAATCCTCTCAGATGATTGATATGTTTCTTTTCAAAGTTTATACCTCGGTAGCAGATGTTCCTCCAGTTTGCTCGGTTTTCAACAGGAATATTTGCAGCAATTAAATTGTATTTAAGTTTTTTCTTGAAGCGGAACCAAGGACGGCCTACGTGACACTTACCATGAAAAATTTGGCTATACATAAGGATTTTCTCAGCATCCAATCATCACTCATTCTGATGACATGACCAGCCCACCTGAACTGTGATTGAATCAGAAAGGATTCAAGATCACCGACGCTACATTTGATGAAAAAATCGGGGTTAGAGATTTTGTCCTACCGTGTATAACCGTATATCGAAGACAGCGTTTATGAAAAGCACCAAGTTGATTGATGTGCATCCTGTATGGTGTCCACGATTCTGGTGACAATGACTGCTCGAGAGATATTGAATTTCGTTTTCAGTGAAGTCCCATGAACATCCCATATATGCTGTATTGGAGCAGCAGATAATTATTCAAGCATATATTGTTAAATATAACAGGCAACGAATGTCTGTTACGTTTGATCATGAGCCGTTCTAAGCTTCGTATAGTAGCTTTAATTTCGGGAGACAAAATGTGTACAATCAATTGAATATCTTTTGATTATGCTGCTCCTCGATCTAAGCTATCAGCTTACATGAGCCATCATCAGAGTGTTTATATGTACATTACAACAGTGATGTTCACCATCAAAGATGACATCCTGTTATGCTGACGTAGAAGATTGCTATGTGACGATAACGGTCACAGAATAGCAGACGCAAGTCGTAAAATCATAATGCGGTTCTATGACGTCGTAAATGACCACGTGAAAAAAGAAAGAAATATCAACAGAATCATATGTTTAATATGCATTGTAATATCTTGTGACTGGTTTGAAATATAATTTTGTTGAGTGTGGGTTGCTTTGTTTTAATGTAGATGGCCTCGAGTATCTGAAAGTTCTTTTTACTGTGTGTCTGTGTGAGTATTATTGTGTTATTAACTAATTTCTCTCTTATATTATGTACATGGCTATGTTTTTCTAAGAAAATACATACATACATATATATGTGTGTGTGTATGTGTGTGTGTACAAATATTAATATAAAGTAGCGTACAGTAAGTGTGGGCTAGTAGCAATAATAAAATAGTGCTTGATGTTAAAATTTATACTAATGATACTTATATATTTCACATCTCGAAGCTAAACGACGTTTTGTGCATATAGCAATCTTCAGGTACGAATTAAAACTGACCCGCCTAATATCTCTTTATTTATAGACTACTGGCATAATCGTCCATTTTCATATGGAAAAAAAGCCCAGATAGCTAAATATATATATATATATATATATATATATATAAATTGAATGAAATATTTACATATATGCCGGGTGTAACAGCAAAATTGTTCATCCCACAAAATGTTTAATATCTAAATAACCTCTAAACAAATTGAATTTCTTTTTTCAGGTTTTCAGATAAGACGTTTCGTAATCTTGACGCAAATTGTCGTAAGAATCACTGAAAAACCCCTTTGAGTTATTCAACTAGAAAAAGAACAGCTAAAACCGTTTTGTGTCAGCCCCACTAAGCTCTCCAAAGTGAGCAATGGTAAGAGAAAAAAGACCATTCAGGCCTTCAATAATGATACCAACATTCATACTCTGGCTTCCATTTTCAAAGTCCAATCAATAACCATCAAGAGAATGGTGAATAAGTTTAAAAAAGAGGGAACAGGAGAGAAGAAAACTGGATCAGGAAGTTACAACAGGAAAAGAGATCATCATTTCAACTTAGAGCTAAAGAGATCAATTAGAAAAGATCCAACTCAATCCATAAGACGTTTAGGACGGGAAAATGGAGTTTCACCAATGATAGTCCAAAGAGCAGTGAAAAAAAGACTTGAAAATGAAATCGTACGCGAAACGTGTGAGGCACATTGTTTACTCCAGGACAGAATGTTAGAAGTTTAGAGAGAGCGAAGATCATCTTGAAAAAGTTGGAAAATAATCTTGGAATGATCTTAAGCTTCCGATCCTTAGCTATGATTAATTAATGATGAACATGTCATTTTTGTTCATGCTTGATATCATCATGATTCTTCAGTTAAGCATGGACAGTAATTATACATTCTTATTGGTCAAAGTAGAGCCCAGCAATTTTATAAAAACCTCGGAGAATCCCAGTAAGATATCTTTAATCATTTTAAGATACAACGGTTCAAAGCTTAATTTAACAATTGAACAGTTTTGCTGTTACACGATTTGGACAATGTTCCCACCCGGTATGTATATGGTAAAATGCCGGAAAAACTACCGTCCCAAAGAACGAAATTGCTCAATGCAGCCGCCTTGAAAAAGAAAAACATACATGTAGAGCAAGGCAATACAATAGAAAGAGGTGAATACACCATATATTATTATATCACACTATTGTGATTTCGACCGTTAGGTCTTTTCAGATGGCTGGGTTACCCAGCGTTCAAAACCACGATAGTGTGCGGTATTATACCTTTTTTTTTTTTTAACTCTTTTTATTTATATATATATATATATATATATATATATATATATATATATATATATATATATATATATATATACTGGTCTCTCCCGTCGATTCCGACGTATGAAGGTCAAACAACTCAGTTCCTAGAAACTGACAGCCAGACTACCTGCACAAATCATTTTATTATAGTGGCAAAGGATTTGTGCAGAACGAACCACACTTTCTGAAAAGCCGAATACTGGGACCTTGTGGCAGGTTTTGAATTCAGAGTTGTCCTTCTCCTAAACCAGCTCTTATACAATGTATAGAATCCAGTCTTCATACCTTTCCCAAATGTATTAGCACGTAGGTGAATATAGTGGATTCGACTGGAATTCGAACTCAATATATATATATATATATATTGATGCATATTTCATTAAATAATATAGGAAAGTTTTGTCTGTTTTATGTAAATTCTTTTCATATAGTCTGATAAACTTAATAACATTATCATTAAAAGAAGAAACAAAATCACCATATTCATACATTTTTTTAATCCTATCTAAGCTTTCGGCTGACATTACAATATATTAACCAATACACGGACCAAACAATAATGGTAGTATGTTTATGTTTACATGGAAGATTTCCAAGCAATGACAAACTCGTATATACAAGACGCTGGAAGCGAAAATCGCACCGCAGCTTATGACTTCACACATGACCACGCGAGAGTGAAAACGAGAAGTATTAAGTATGTGAAGCCGTTGGTATAAACCAATGGGTTCTGTTATAAATTATACGCATTTAAGAATATTTATGGAGATTTCATAGTTTATTTTGTTTACATTAGGTTTCAACTGTTTTATGTATATAGCTTCAAGAATTTTTAATTTTTGTCTATTGTCTTCATGTTTAAGTATAGTTTTGTTTTCAACGAGGATTTTCCGGAATTGAGTACGTGGCCAGGCATGTTGTTTTAAATGCCTAAAAATGCTAGAGTTATCATTCAAATGTAGTGACAAGCGTCGTGAAAGCGAGTTTGTGGTGTGACACACACACACAATATATATATATATATATATATATATATATATATATATATATATATATATATATATATTGTTTACAATTTGATATATCTACAGGCGAAGAGCGATTAATATCTGAGATAATTTATAAATATAGTCAGTGTGGACGTGGGAATCAAAACTGCATAGTGACTGCCAGTTTCACGATTTCAGGTGATTGGTACATAATAGAACTTCCATTATTTGATCACCAATTATCTTAATTATTAGCATCAAGTTCTTATGACTATTTCATTTTATGGCTTTCTACCGAGTAGAGATGGTTTACAAGTGAAGAGATTACCGTTTTATTTTTGTTCCTATATCTTTGAAGAGAAAAGGTCGATTAGCTTGACGACAGTCGACCCTTTGAAACAGAGATGAAATAATTTTAATATCTAATTAGAAATAAAAATAATTACTTGAGGTAGACTATAAAACCATGACAAAATCTGTAGTAAAAATCTTCATTCATACTACGAGTGTATCTTCATTGCCGATCTGTTCCAAGTGATCAAAGGTTATTGATGTCCTGATGTTAAAAGACAACGGATATCATTCTAAATTGGAGAGACAGGCTAGATTTTGCAACTTCAAGAAGTTCATGTTGAAAAGCCCCAGTTATACAACAACAATGAAGACTCATATATTCATCCACCAAGCTGACACTGAATAGTTTTAGACTAAGAATTTGGGGAGATGATTGACTGATATAAATCTTACTATTTAACCCATAGCTGGTGGAGAAGAGTTGGGTCCATACCTTTCCAGAGGTTATTTGTGCGTTAGTGAATATGACGAACCCAACCGGAATTCGAACTCGGCTCTCCGTTTTCCAATTCCGAGTCGTTTTCCATTACATCATCTGCGCACCTGAGATTCCTAAGCGATCACTTTCTTAGGTAATGACCAGAATCGACGTTGCTTAACAATATTGTGGAAAAATCGAGACAAAAACTGAAATCCATCATCTGTGATGAAAGTTACCAGGTTGTACAATGCTGATAAAAGAGAATTATTTTAGTCTACATCGTTGAAAAATAAAGAATTCTTGCATTCACCCAAGTAGAAGAATGTCTGTATACAGCAACGAGTTTGACTTTGAGAAATTTTGAAGGAATCAAATTTCAACATTTTCAGCAAGAATAAATTTCAACAGGTAAATGAATTTTTTCATATATATATTTTTAAATAAAGACTAACGATAAAAGAACAGAAAAAAAAAACTATTTTTTCGTATACAGATAGCTGGAAAGGTGTGAAAAAACATTTATAGTTTAATTGTTAGAATGTGCGCCTGTGCGTGTGAGTTAAAATCTTGTAGTTAGCCGCTCGGGGAAAAGACCCCCTCTCTGATATAAGGCTTAATCTCCGTTCTTTTATAGTCCTGAAATAGCGCCACGTAGATGTCATCTTGACAGAACAGGCGAGGATTATTTGCACATAAGTAAAACATTGAGACGTACTATGCAGAAAAATCTTATTTTTATCCTTGCGTCATCGCGACAAACATTTTTTTTATCGTTAAACTGATACATGAAACATTCGGCCTTCATCAATCGGACAGTCAGCATCACTGTCGGTGAAAAATTAGAAAACATTTTCGTAAAACATTTTCGCAAAACATTTTCGTAAAACATTTTCGCAAAACATTTTTGCAAAAGATTTTCGCAAAAGATTTTCGCAAAATATTTTCGTAAAACATTTTTCAAAACATTTTAGAAAAATATTTTCGTAAAACATTTTGGCAAAACATTTTGGCAAAACATTTTAGCAAGACATTTTCGTTAAACATTATGGCAAAAAATTTTCGTAAAACATTATCATAAAAGAATTTTCACAAAATATTTTCGCAAAACATTTTCGTACAACATTTTTAAAACATTTTCGCAAAACATTTTTGTAAAACATTTTATCAAGAAATTAAATTTTTCAAGTCCATTGTTATAACGCTTTCTCATATTTTCTTCCCAACTTTTTGTTTTTGGTCGTGTGGAAAGTTAATATCTACATTATATCATTTTTATTTCTGCTATGAATTTTTTTTGTTTCTGTCCAGCGAATGTTGGCTAATCTGCATTGCTGTGACAAGAATTCGATTCTAGTGAAATACAAATTACAAAAGCAGGCATGGATGGCTTTTAGTAAAGATACATATTTCGTTGGACATATGCAATTACCCTATTAATGGGTGACAAAGTAGAGTCACATGGCATGGAAGATAGTCGAGAAGAATCATAAAATGAAGCTATCAACTTTGTTTTGTTTTTTTTCTCACTGAAAATCATTTCAACTGTTCAATGAGAGAATCATTAAAGGAAGAGAGGAATGCTATCGTCACATGATGGCGTGTGATGTCATCAGTAAAGACTTTGCTGACAAATAATTTTTATAAATTATCCTTCATAGTGAAGGAAGCTTTTTCGTGATTAGATTGAATCAATTGCTAGGTCAGCTACTAGGAAAATTGGTTCATTCTATTTTAGTAGACAATTTATCTCGAGTCCTGGGTAAGACGATAAACTACGTCCAGCAGCAAGGCCTCTGATCAGGAGGCTTTGAGGAGCGTGGAACCACCTCTTAATTGTTGGTCTTCCCAGGTCCACCCTGACCCAGAGTGGTAGCACCTGTTAGGGTCCTAGCTATGGGCAAATAGTTGACCCCCCAAACTGGAGTCAAAACATTATCAAAGTGTAAAAATAGGTTTTAATACCAGAAAAAAGTATAAAAATAGGTTTTAATACCAGAAATTGTGAAAAAATTATTATCAGCAATACATTTTTCAAAAAAAAAATTACCAACAATACATTTTTGAAAAAAATATTACCAGCAATACATTTTTGAAAAAAGATATTACCAGTAATACAGTTTTGAAGGAAAAAATATTACCAGTAATAGATTTTTGATAAAACAAAATATTACCAGCAATAAAAAGTGTACATAATACCTCATCTCAGAAATATAGACAGATACTGAAAGGCCGAAACGTTGTAATAAAACTGGCAAGAAAGATGAGGACAATAGTCCGAATAATGTAAATAGTGTACATAATACCTCAACTCAGATATATCGACAGATACTGAAGGCCCGAAACGTTGTAATAAAATTGGCAATAAAGTTGAGGACAATAGTCCGAATAATGTAAATAGTGTACATAATACCTCATCTCAGAAATATAGACAGATGCTTTTCTGTTAAATCCCCCAAAACAATAATTCACCCCAAAATAAGAAAAAAAGAATTTATATTTACTAATATTCGCACCAAATTATCCCAGAGCGATTTTGCCAAGACGAAAGATAATGATATAAAATACTAGTTTATCGCAAAATTAACACAAAATAAACTGCTTTTAATAAATCTGACGAATTGAAGTTTTGTCTTTTGTTTTTATATTGTTCAAATTTTGTTCGTCTTTTGTTAAAAAGGGTTTGAAGGTCTTCATCTCTAGATTGAATATAGTGTTCAGTTCGAAATTCTCTTGTTATATTGTTAAATTTCTGTAGATCGTTAAATAAAAGCTGATAGCTGAAAATAGAGGTGTCAAATTCTAATTTGCGTCTCTTGGGTTATTAATACTTGGGCATATGTTGCTGTAGAAAAAAGAACAAGGTAAACGAAACTGCATCTCATCATTTCTTTTATATTTGATAGCATTGTCAGAGGGTTTACTTCGTTCTATTCTGAAAAGCGGGTAGAGCAAGAAAATCTTTGGTGTGGCCCTTAAAAATATTAAAACAAAAATCTGATAATGGTGAAAAAATGATTCGAAAGGGTGAATAATTTTATATGATCCGTAGGAAAAAATAACTTTTTCTACTTCCAAAAGTTCACATGAAAAGTCAAATATGCAATCAGAGGTTAATGAAATCTAGAGAGACGTAGTGTCGTCAATTGTTCATAAAGGCGCTATTCAAAGTTCAGTGGTTCCCATAGTCGGTGTTAGCTGAATGAAGAAGAGAAAGAAAAGACTTGATTTCGGAGATGTTTTTTCCAAAATGGCGACCATCCAGTTGGATTATGTGATGCATTTTTTTTTCTTTAGCGTTCAGGAAATATCAAAATAGATATTTAATCAATTTTTAGCATCAATCTGCTTATAAATCCAGGCGTTTTCTCAAGGAACACGAGGGAAATATGACGGGGCAAAGCTATCACTTTTATTGCTGTCACCGGGATTTGCACTTTAATAATTTTGAAAGATGCTTTATAATAAGAAAGTGAGCCCTATTCCTGTCGAATACACAGAAAGATAAATAGATATGGACAGGTTGAGATAGATAGATAGATAGATAGATAGATAGATAGGAACAGACTTGAACAGAAAGATGAGTAAGAACAAACTTAGATAGGTACGAACAAAGTTAGATAGATTAAAAACAAACAGAATAAGAATAAATAAATAGCTAGAAAGCTAGATACGAACCGACTGAGATAGATACATAGATAGATGAACAGAGATAGATTAAAAACAGACATAAATATGAGAAGGTTGAGATAGATAGATATGAAAAGACTGAGATAGATAGACAAATAGGTAGATAGATGAACGTAGATAAATAGATGAACAGAGAGAGATAGATTAAAAACAGACATAGAATAAGAACAGATAGATTAAAAACATAGATTAACAATAGATAGATATATGAACAGAGATAGATAAATAGATAGATTAAAAACAAACATAGAATACGAATAGATAGATAGACAGACAGACAGACAGATAGATAGATAGATAGATAGATCTGAAAAGACTGAGATAGATAGACAAATAGTTAGATAGATGAACATAAATGAACAGTGATGGATTAAAAACAGACATAGATTAACAGTAGATAGATAGATGAACAGAGATAGATAGATAGATAGATAGATAGATAGATAGATAGATATGAACAGATTGAGATAGATAGAGAGATGGATAGATAAATATGAACAGATTGAGATAGATAGATAGATAGATAGATAGATAGATAGATAGATAGATATGAACAGACTGATAGATAGATAGATAGATAGATAGATAGAACAGATAGATATGAACAGATTGAGATAGATAGATAGATAGATAGATAGATAGATAGATAGATAGATATGAACAGACTGAGATAGATAGATAGATAGATAGATAGATAGATAGATAGATAGATAGATATGATCAGAATGGGGTAGATAGATAGATAGATAGATAGATATGAACAGATTGAGATAGATAGATAGATAGATAGATAGATAGATAGATAGATATGAACAGACTGAGATAGATAGATAGATAGATAGATAGATAGATAGATAGATAGATAGATAGATAGATATGATCAGAATGGGGTAGATAGATAGATAGATAGATAGATAGATAGATAGATAGATAAGAACAGACTGAGATAGATAGATAGATAGATAGATAGATAGATAGATAGATAGATAGATAACCAGCCAGCCAGACCGACAGATACTGACGTGTTTCATCCAATCGTAATATCGAATGTGGAATGATTTCTTTCAAAGCAAAAGGCACTCTCCATTTCGAAGATTGATACAATACAATTTTTTCTCGCTCAATTTGAACTTGTATTTGAATTAACTAAATTATCTATGTAACACGTTTTGGTTGATATTGTTGTCCTGTAATCACTTCTAAGATCACAATGTCTTCTCGCAACATATGGTGCACTGAAAACATTTTCCCACCTAAAAACAAAGTCTACATATTTTCACAAGGTGATAATATTTACAGTTACCGATGATACTGAGGAAAACAACGCATAACGTGGCTAGCGAGTTTGAGAAAATGGATGGTAAAAGGACAGGGTTTAGGAGAGCCATAATCTCCAACGTTCTGAAAGAACACAGCACGTAAAGTACAAAGAATGAACTTAAGTAAATGAATGAAGGAACAAGGTTTATTAGAGATAAAAAAGTTGAAATATATTAAGAGCTACAAAGGACAGGAAATTGTGGAGAGCCATGATCGCCATCATCCTGAAGGCACACGACACATAGGAAAAGAAGAATGAGATTAAGTAAATGGATGGCGGAACATGGTTTACGAGAGAGATAAAAAAGACAAAATTTATTAAAGGGTAAAATGGACAGGAAAGTGGGGAGAGCCATGATCTCCAACGTCGAGGAGCGATACGACACATAGAAGAAAAAGTACTATAATATTTGAAAGTTCATTCCTATCAGTGGAGATCTGATATATCCATTTTTAGATGGGTGTCCGGTCTCTGATTACTTGAACGCGTATTCTTTGAATAGACACTATTTTTCCCGAAGATATTGGAACAATATTTGTTGAAATCGCTATGTAAATTGTAAAGTTCAAGCAAATAGTGATTCCATTTTACATTAATTTAGATTAAAGTTTACCAATGTCGGCAAATTTAAATAAGAAATTTACATTTGCTTGTAGCATAAATGGCAACTATATTTGATTAGTGATTATCGACTGGCGACACATAATCGAGTTATTAAATGGAGTTTGACAATGAACAAAGACAGAAAGAGTCCGAACCGCACCGTCTACCATTCTTTGATTTAACAAAATCAAGGGTGTATTTACCGGTTTGTCAAAAGAAACGTTTCCTACTTGATTACTAAAACATTACCGGGTTCAAATCCGGGGTCAGCTGTTTGAAATTATATTAATACGAATATTTCCAAACTTGCTTATTCGCTCTACCAAGATTAATCTACTTATATATATATATATATATATATATATATATATATATATATATATATATATATATATTATTCGCAGACAGTAATGTTTCGCTGTATCACAGCCCTTCAGTTCGACTAGACATCTGCATGCCAAGATTGAAACTCAACCGATTTGGTATCAGTCAGAGTTCCTACCACTGAGCTATCTTCACTCGGCAGAATGAGACAGCCAAATCTAGCCGGAGTGCTTCATTCATTTTACTGAAGAGCTTTGCATTATCGCAGGTCGTTGTTGTTTTTAGAATTGGCTTGACATTCAACAGTGCTCAATTGAAAATATATTTTCAAGAGTTAACAGTGGCTTAAGAAAATATTTTAATCAGGAGAAAGAAACTACGCCCGATTTCAAAATTTAATTACATATTTCGAACATAAATAAAGAGTATTTGGAACTAGTATGGAGTAGGTCTTCCATTAGCTGGTTTCAGTTCTTGTATTCGACTTTTCATGGATTTGATCAAAAGTTGATTCATAGTTTGCTTCTCCTTTAGCAATGTTTCCTTAAGGGTTGCCACTGACGTGATTTCGGTTGCACGCTCTAAAAGTTTTCACTCAAGGTGCTTCCAATCGTGCTCTATTGGTTTCATGTCATGACTTTGTGCTACACCTGGTTGTGACTTACGATTCCTTTCAGGCCTTTGCTACTTTGCCCGTATTTCATGGCGCCCCACCTACTTGAAAAAGACATTCTTGTCAATCTGATTGGTTTAAAATAGTGGGAGTTGTCCTTTCTCTAATACTTGACAGTATTTTGGAACATTCAACCGGTCGTCAACAAGAATCAGCTCAGATTTCCCTCCAAACCAGAAAGCGCTCGACACCATTATTCCAATCTCTCCATGTTTCACGGTCGACTGCAGACATTCAGTGTTCCAAGTCACATTCTGATTTCTCCAAACATAAACCTGTCTCGAATTCAAGTATTGACAGAATTTATTTTCATCTGATCGAATTAATGCCAAAATTCATAATCTTTGCTGTATAATTCTCTCGCCCAATCCATACTCCTGTTTCTGTTATGCTCTGAAATGAAGGGCTTCTTTCTTGCAACTCTTCTTTGATAGCCTAGCTCTTTCAGAGCCTTTCTCACCACTTATGGCGATATTTACATGCTGTTGGCGTCATCTTTGATATTCTGACGACGGTTTATGATGACTTCCTTCTTCAGCGCCCTTTTCGTTCGCTCAGACACGATGCTTGGTCTTCCTGAACATTGTTCCACACAACAAGGCCTTCTTCATTAAATTTCTTGACAATATTATTAACCGTTTGATGATGAACCTGGAAAAACCTAGCAATTTCTCTATTTGACTTGCCACACTGATGCCATTCTATAATTTTGCCCTCGTTGATATTCAACAATTTCCTTACTTCCGCAAAATATAAGTCAACTATCGTTCATAGATGAGAGTTGCTTGATACTAACACAGTATTGTCTGAAAAAAAAGAAGAGGCGGTGTTTTACAAGCCATGATTGCTGCAATCAAGTGTGGCTTAAAACTTATCATAGCTCACTGTATATTATAACCGCATTCGAATCCACAAGTAATCCTACTGAATAATCTCTATCTCTAGAAGAATTAGGCATTAACGGTTATTTTTTTAATTACATTAATAAACCGTAAGGATAATACAGTAGACCTTACTACCCATATTGCACCATTGACCAGTATATATAAATGGTGGTGTCAAAACACATGGTCTGAAGATTGCGCCCAAGTATGAAACAGACTCTCGCCGCTTGATGCTGACCTCAGTGCCTACTCACTCTCTCTCTCCCTTCTCTCTCTATATATATATTGTGTATTTAGGCAGCAATTCTTCATTTATAGATGTTTCATTAAAGACGACAGACAAAGTACTGCAATTAAGCTTTTTTTAAAAAATTTTCTTCTTTTCTGGGCACAGAGTGTGTAGAAGCTATTTAAATATTTTGTAATTCAGAGCGAATTCGGCTCATTATTAAATATGGTTTTATTTTTGTTTTTTTAATTGGGTTTATCGGTTGTGTGTATGTATCTAGAGTTATAGGGATTTTTTATTTTCCGAACACAAAAAAACTCAAAAAAAAGCTTAATCGTAGTACCTTGTCTGTCATCTTTAATGAAACATATATATATATATATATATATATATATATATATATATATATATATATAGGGGGATCAGTCGTCCTTTCAACCCTTTTGCTGAAACTTGAACTCTATACCGCAAGTACATAAATCAATTTGATGCCTTTCACATGCGCTGTCTTCGTGCCATATGTGATATAAAATGGGATGACAGGTTCAAGAATAGTGCAATACTGAAGACATGTAACAACAGTTCTAACAAATATACAACTTAGGTGGGCTGGTCATTTTCGTGAGAATGGATGAGCATAGGTTTCAACAAAAGGGGCTGTATAGACAACTTTCAAACTCCAAGCGTTCAGTTCGACTTCCATTCTTACACTACAAAGACAAATTGAAACGTCTCAATTTTGAACTGAATACCTGTGAAGCCAAAGCATCAAACCGGAATGAGTGGCGTAATACATGTCTCATTAATTTAAAGCGTTTTGAAGACATTAGACTGGAGCACCATGATCAGCTTCGTCAAACTCTGAAGCAGAGACGCCATCAAAATCCTGCTTTAACAAATTTCATCTGTCAGTGTGGCTTTGTCGCCCACAGCAAGGCTGGGCTAGTATCACACTTAAGAAACCACAAATGAAATATGTTTTTCTCTTACCTGATTTTCTCCACAATAGCCCCTGCTAGCATGCATAAGTGTAAAATGAAAGCACTTTCCACTGCTGACGGTCATTTATCATTCACGATAGGAGAGCCCACCATCATATATATATATATGTATACCAGGTGTAATACCAAAACTGTCCAAATCGTGTAACACCAAGATTGTCTATTTGCTTGATTAAAATTATTAAAGATTTCTTACTGGAATTCTTCGAGATTTTTTATAACACTATTGGTCTCTACATTGAGCAATAAGAATGTATAATTACTCTTCAAGCTTAACTGAAGAATTGTGATGTAATTGACCATAAACGAAAATTACATGTTTATCGTTAAATAATCAAGTTAAGGATCATAAGCTCATGAAGGATTGAAAAGTTCATATATATATATATATATATATATATATATATATATATATATATATATATATATATATATATATATATATATATATATATATATATATATATATATATATATATATATATATATATATATATATATATATATTAAAGACATTTTATGTTTAACGTTCTTTTTTTTTTTTTATAGATACAAGTATTTAAGTAAATGCTCTGTTTATAATAAACAGTATTCGACCTTGCCAACCGAACGATCCTTTGTGGCCGAGAGGTTAGGCACGTCAGCGTAAATGACGGTTCCGTATAGGATGCAGGTTCGAATCCTGTCAAAGGACGAATATTTTCTATGAAAATTTCTCGGATATTCAGGCCGGTAAATGTTATTTAATACTGTTTATTATAAACAGAGCATTTACTTAAATACTTGTATATGTATAAAAAAAGAACATTAAACATAAAAAATGTCTTTAATAAATAAATTGTCGGACTTTGTCCATTTCTTTATATACATATATATATTATTACAGGATCATTTTCCAACTTATTCAAGATGATCTTCGCCGTCTTTAACCTTCTAACTTTCTCTCCTGGAGTAACAAGGTGCCTATTATGTTTCGCGTATGTCGGGCTGTCAGTTTCTTAGGAATTGATCTGCTTGACCCTCATACGTCGAATTTGACGCGAGAGTATAGTATAGTATAGTATAGTATATATATATATATATACACATTTAACACATGAATAGACAATGGTTAAGCAATGCGACGGTCAGATGTATGAATCTGTCTATTTGCCTTTCTACTTTTCTAAGGCTTGACCCACCCGTCTGTTCTACACTGTTTACACTGTCTAATCTTTAGCTGCAAGTATTTGTATATTCATCTGTAAATAACGGATTAAATGTATTCCGTGTACTTAGTGATTATTCTCGTCGTATGAATATTTTAATATAGAAGATTGAAGAAATACATTTAAAAATGTATTTGACATCGAATAATAGAAAGTTCAGTAGGTTGCAACGTAGACTTTTCTCTTGAAGTTTTCCGTTTTTTATTGTATGCGAGAACAAAGAGGCATCCGCCATGTTTATAAACAGGAAAATTCTGCTGAATACGCAAACGAATGAAAGAATAAATGCAATAAATAAAGTCGTTATATTGCTGAGAATAAATTAAATATTTTGTTGTCCTCGACACAGAGAGGAAATGTCTCATCCAGTTTGTTGAATTTTTTTTTTCGATTAACTCGATTGAATATCAGCAGATCTCACTATCTATCAGTCTGTTTAGCAAAGAAACGAACAATAATTTCGCATGACATTAGAAACATCGGCAATAAGCTGTTTCTTTTCTCTCTACATATGGTAGTGGCTTCTTTTATGAAAAGAAGCCCTCAATTTGCTACAGTGATGTAGCTATTCACTCACGGCAAACCGGATTTAAATAATAAATGGATGTAATTTTCAGACAAAATTAAGTCGAGTGTGTTCATCTTGCGTCGAAACGATGTTCTTTGTTGCAAATTTTCAAAGCTCATAAATCATTTTCAATTTAATACGTCCACGTAGAATGTATTATGTTAGGTTTACCGATATATATTGTAAAAAAGTAATAAAACAAAGACTGAGTCGTTTTTTCAATTGAATAAAAATTATTTTTTCATATTTCCTGTTGTCTTCAGGTCAAACAGAATGGTAATCCTTTCTCATATATAATTCCAGAAGGTTTGTATTTTTTAAAGATCTAAAACAAATTTTAGTCTAGAGGTATATTAAGCTAAGATGAAAAGTTCGACTTTTAAGATTTATGATTTCAACGTTTTTCGTGTAAATTGCCTCATCAGTCAAGAAACGTCTATGGAAGACGAAATCTCACAAAATTGTGAAACGTTTATGATACAAGTAAGTGTATTATTGTTTGTCCGATATAATGAAAATTTCTGTAAGTTTTCAGAATTACATTTTCTGACTGAAATATATCAATTAATGAAACAAGGACAGACATATAAATAAAAAAAAAACAAGAAAGAAAGATGAAAGGAAAAAGGGTTTATTACAAAAATAATTTTCTTCTTTGATGATTTGGAATGGTTCAAAATTTGGTGTACTTATTGGAAAGAGAAAATAACAAAAAGTCTAATAACTAACGGATGCTACGGATGCCTGCAGAAGGCTGAAGAACATATCGACTGGAAACGTGATTTTTAAGCAGGAAAGTTGTTGCTTTCGTACTAACAGTTTATGAATTACAGCTTATTTGGGAAAAATAAATGAAAAAAAAATTAATCGATTGTTCATTACATAAAAATAAAATGACCCATGACAATCACGCACAAAGACACTAACACGCACAGACACCCACCCCCACATATGTATATATAACCGTATACATAAATACATATATAGAACCGTATACATAAATACATATATATATATATATATATATATATATATGTAAGCAAATGTAAATGGATATAGATCCGACAGAATGAAAAAAAAATTTGGAAAAAACAAACAAAAATCCTTAAATGCAATTGCATTTAAGGATTTTGTTTTTCCAAATTTTTTCCATATATATATATATATATATATATATATATATATATATATATATATATATATATATACTGCGTTTCAAATGACTAACGTGGTGACATTTTCTCATTTTGTAAAAAACTACTGGTCAGAATTCAAATCAGTTTGTATAAAAAACTGTATTGTTCTGCGCAACAGGAAATAAACGGTGGCCATTTGCAATATTAAAAAGTGTCATTATAATCGTGCAATTAAGGGTTGCAAATGTGATTGATCCCTTCTGAGAAATATATTATAACTTATAAACTTTCCAAAGGCAAATCTGTATTGGAAATTTTCAAAATAATTGGAAGATATCACCAAACTGTGAAAAGACATTGCAGATCCTACGAAGAGTACGAAGGTACGTAAGACACAATAAGGGTCACTCCAGGGTTGTTTCCCGACGTTCTTTGTCACAAATGAAACCTGAAGCTGTAAATAACCGGGGCCTGACTAGTGGAGCACTTTTCAGGAGCATTAGTAAAAGAGCATTATCCATAAGTACGCGCCACTGTCTTCTGAAAAGGTCGGGACATCAGTGAGATCAGTGACAAAACCTCGATTGACAAAAGTACACATAAAAATGCGTTTGAAATAGGCAAAAGAGACCATAAATGTCGATTTCTCGAAAGTTCTATTCACAGATGAAAGTCATGCAACATTTGATGGCCTTGATAGAGCAAAGGTTGGGTCATAAATAAATGAGATCGTCATCAACGCTTGACAGGCCAACAAAGAGGAGGGGGTATGATGATTTAGGCTGGTTTTATTGGTGGTATCATGTTTGTTCCGTGGAGAGTGCAGATGCATATACAGTCTTCCTCAAAGTGCACCTGGAATCTTGGCTAAAAAAGCAAAGAATCACCTTCACGAGAAGAATCGTATTTATGCAAGATAATAATCCTCCGCACTCAGAGCGTAAAACCACAGAGTACCTGCAGAAATTAGGCTTCAGTGGACCTCGGAAAATGAACTGGCCGATAAATTCTCCAGACATAAACCCAATTGAAAACATACAAAGAATTCTGAAGCGACGTGTTTAAGGCAATGGAGAGCCAATTTAGAAGCAAGATTGTCTTATGGCAGGAAACAGTCAACGTTTCACGGGAAGTTATATCAGAGGAGATCCAAAAATTGACATGTTCGATGGACCAGCATCTTTTTCAAGTCATTGAAAAAAAAGGATCACTTATATTAACCAAATCAAATATCTTTTTTGAACTCTTTATTTTTTTTAATTCGATTTAATTTCATCATTTTCTGATAATTTCGTTAAATTCCAACCAGTAGTTTTTGCATAGGATGGAAAAGTGTCACCTCGTTAATTATTTGAAGCGCAGAGAATATATATATATATAGGTAACTATACTCGTTTCGAAAAACCTTCGAATTTTTCATTGGCCAATAATCAAATCAATCTCGAAGGAAAAAACAAAAGGTTTTAAAAAAAGAAAGAGCTAGAAACATGAAAGTCTGTCGAAAAAAATCGCACAGATACAGGTTTGAAGCCCAAAGAAAAAAACCCGACACGAGTAAACAACTAACAAAAGAGCTCAATACAACCGTAGAGCAGACCTAGATAAACCTAGTGAGCTCACTAGG
This sequence comes from Acanthosepion pharaonis, assembly GCA_903632075.3. Classification (NCBI taxonomy): domain Eukaryota; kingdom Metazoa; phylum Mollusca; class Cephalopoda; order Sepiida; family Sepiidae; genus Acanthosepion; species Acanthosepion pharaonis. Next base: position 411,988 of record CAHIKZ030004834.1, read on the forward strand.
TTTGTATATATATATATATATATATATATATATATATATATATATATATATAAAAGGAAGATGTTGTAGTAGTTTCAACGAGAGAAAAGTTTGTATATTAAAAGAAGAGGGAAACCGCAAACATTTTTGGTTGTAATGTCGATGTTTTTAAAAATATTATGCTTTTTGTGTATATAAGTCAAATAATATGGATATATATATATATATATATATATATATATATATATATATATATATATATATTAATAAAAGTACATAATGCCCCACGCCGACAGTACGACGAGGAGTTTCCTGACTTATGGTGTCTTCAGGTACTGGCCGCTCTAAAGATGGTATTTTTTATTAATATAAACTTAATAACTCTCTTATTTAGCATTGAGCACTGTTTTTTCTTACAGCCAATGATATATGCATTTGGACATTTTCACGTGCATTTATTTATTCATTTGATATACATGAAAACATGAAAACAATGAACAAAAATTTAAAACTCTTATAGCTATATACATAAAACAGTTGAAATCTAACCTGAACAAAATAAACAATGAAATCTCCACAAATATTCTTAAATGTCTATAATTTACAACAGAAGCCATTGGTTTATACCAACAGCTTCCCATACTTAATACTTCCCGTTTTTCACTTTCGCGTGGTCATGTGAGATGTCACGAGCTGCGATTTTCGCTACCGCGTCTCGTATATACGAGTTTGTCGTTTCTTTGGAATTTTTCAAGTAGTAAGGACGGACTATCATTGTGGTTTCGTCTGTGTGTCGTTTGATTTATTGAAATTGTCATCTTTGATAATGGCTTATGTAAGCCGAAAGCTTAGATTGGATTTCAACATATATCAATAATGTGCTTTCGTTTATCAGACAATATGAAAGGAACTTACTTAAAATAAATATAGAAAACTTGTCAATATTATTAAATGAAACATGCATTAATGAAAAATTGGTGCCTAATTATGCACAATATATATATATATATATATATATGTATAGTGTATTTAGTCAGCGATCATTCATTTCGTATATGTTGTATTAAAACGAACGCACAAAGAATGTCTCTTGAGCTTCTGTTGTCGAATAATTCTTTTGTTGAAGGATAGAAACTTGCTGAAATTGTGTGTAATATTTGAAATCAGCGTTGGTTATAGTCAATGAAAATAGATACATGTCAAGAGACGGTCATTGGTTCTTTTATGTTGTTAACGGTCCGAAGTTTGAAATGAAAGTGAATTGTTCATGTCTTGTCGAATAATAAACTTCAAGATAATATTATTACTCATTCTAGTGTATATAATTCCAAATCAGTTTATTCATTTATTTCATGTTGGCCATCGATATTCAGTTTAGTTTAACTGTCTGTTTATTTAAGAACATTTAAGAATTCTTCAATCAAAAGACAATTAAATTAACGAGCTTGAAGAATTTCTTTCCCATAAATGGCAGCGCGTAAAAGAGGAAAGTGGCTGGTAAATGGATCATAAAATCTTTATTTTAAAATGATCAAAATATTGTAAATTCATTTTGCAACATGAAGGTAAGTGTTTATTTGCAGGGAAATGAAAACTTTTCTCGTACGGATTTCCAGCTTTGTGCATGTGTGACTATGCTAAAGAATAATATTTTTAATCAATTGATCTTTAGGCTTCTTGTCTGTATCCAGACATCTTGTAGATCATCAGTTATTATGTAAAATCTGTTTTATCAGAATGGATAATTTTATTCAAATTGTGAAAATTTTAAAGACGAAAAATGAATTGATATTAAAAGACTACCGGATGTAATATACACTTGAGAAAGCCGGCTACCAATAAACCGAAAATAAAGAAAAAAGTCATCCATAACTCGGTATCTGATGAAATTATATTATGTAGACGAAACTTCAAGAAACAGTTGTGTATAATTGATAAACTGGTCTGTTTTAGTGAATAGATTAAAAAATACTAGGCATTGTCTAAAGACCTCGAAATAATATGAACCTGAAAACATATTTGTCAAAAATAGCATAAGCGACAGAGATAAAATGGAGATTCTAAGATCTAATCTTTACAGCTGTGTTAGACAATGAAAAAGAGTTTCGTGCCATATTTAGACAATCTTACGAAATACTTATTTCGATTGTCTATTATTATTTTTTCTGGTCCGGACGCGAGAAATCATGGCTCTCCACAATTTCTTATCCTTTGTAGCTCTTAGCAATATTTGTCTCTTTAACATTCCTCCCAATCTTTATCCTGCTATCCATATACACATGATTATTACGTAGATGATCCTGCCTTTAATATGTATTCTGAGTATTAAACTCTCCAAGCCTTCTTTCCTCGTTTTTTGCCGCAGTAATTTTTAACTGTCTCATTCTGGTTCTAAGCACTTTTTAAGTATTTTCTGCTCCCATTTTACTTAAAACTTCCTCGTTGCTCACATGCATCAGTCATTGTATTATCAATATCCTTCTGTAGAACCATAGTTCTGTTTGCTTTGTCGCTTCACTTTTTGAGGTAACAAGTGAAAGTCACTAGCAGCTGCTAGAACAAAAGGCTGAAGGGTTTCGGCATTTACAAGGACGACACCGACGATCACTACAACGACGACAGCGATAAAGAAAAACTAAAAGCCGAAAGTGAAAAGGAAGTAACAGAAGAAAAAAAAAGAAAGAAAACTTAAAGAAGATTCATGAAATTAAATTTATTATCGCTGACCTAAAGAAAAAACGGTGGGGTAATGGATAGCTGCTCGGATTGTGGAAGCGTAGAGCCGTGTTCGAATTCCAGTCAAATCCATTACATTCACTTACGCTGGGAAAGGTATGAAAACTTTTCTTCTTCTCAGCGCTGGGTAAATAGTAGGGCATACCGGGTTCTATAGTCTTGGATGCTAACTAGTCTACAGCAGAAAAAATGGCAACCTACTGCGGGAAAAATCTGCCTCGTCAGTCATGTATGGAAAGAGCGCATAAGCTTGTATCACGCATGGCACATAACTGTTAAAAAAACGATATTTTCAATATTGAATTAAAAAACGAACCATTGTTTTTTAGTTCATTATAATTTATTTTATATTTTTTCTAATTTCACATTTGAGTAGGAGTTTTGTTTATTTTCATATACTCGGGATAAGAATAGTGATCTTCTCTCTTCTCATCCTCTCTCATAAAAATTCTTTTATTCTCACTTTCCTTGACTAATTTGTCTGGAACTTCCTCCAGTTTTCCTTCTGCGTCTGCCATGAACACAGTGCCATCGACACGGTGCCATATGCGTAGCTTATAGTGTTAAGATTGCGTCCATGAATAATAAATTTGCTTTAGTATACTTATTAACAAGACAACCCCACCGAATCGTAATTAGTTCTAACCTAACTGTAAGCGCCACTGCGGCTTCTTTTTGCCCAACTTGAAAGTATAGTTTTAGAATATTATAGTGTGATGGTTAGCATGGGAGTTTTCTCTCAAATAGTGAAGTCAATCCTCTTTGGTTACCCTACGACACTACTAAGCTTTGCACATGAATATAACACACTGTGGAATAGTCAGTAAGATCATTTTGCTGTTAAATTCCCAAGTATAGTGAATTCGACCCTCACTTCGTACCCAATTATCATGACCTTGTACCCGACTATGGTAAGATTAGTTTATCTAGCTTCACTGAAGATGGGTCGCGTAATAATTTAACTGTCTCACTGTTGTCATCCTATACAAGGCTAGCATATAGTTGGCTCCACAAACAGGTTCTTTGTATTTTCAGCAAATTACATTTTCAGTGCGACTTTGTAATTAAATTAAAGATAGTATTTGCCATCAGATCGAAATCGATTCCCCCTCAAAATGTTTTAAGAAAAAATAATTAACAATATTAAACCAAATAAAACGTGTAAAATATCCGAACAAAGTGGGTCGTATAGCCTTGATTGGCAACCAGTTTAGGAAAAGGAAAGCTCTGAATTCAAAGTACCCGCTGCCTTGTAGGTCTTTTCTCTTTAACTTCTAAAAGATGGGACGGGGTAACTTCAACATCCCCCGTGCAAAAGGAACCGGCAATCCATTGCACTCTTCTGCGTTGAATGTCACGAAGGGTGGTGGTGACCAGAGCGGCGGTGCAAAATGCACTAACTGCATAAGGTAATGATGAAACGAAAGATAAATTTAAATTAAGAAAATATTCCGGTGAAATTCAGAATTTAAAAAACAAAAAAAAAATGATCAACATCCCTAATACCCCCAAATGTTCGATGTATAAGAAAATACTTTTTTTTCCATTCCTTTTTTAAAAAAATCTAAGGAATTATCATAAGAAGCAGACAGTTCCAAATTAAGAAACACTGACTTGAAGGAAACAAATCATTGGCATAATGAGAATAAAAATCAAAATAAAAAAATATAAATTCGAATACGTAAAATTTGCAATAAAAAAAGATCTTTAGAAAAATGTGTAATGTTCCACAAGAACCTTGTCGATAAAACCATTATCGAACTGACACGTGCAAACTTAAGTGTAAAAATGGAAACATTATAAATCAGAAAGTAAAAAAAACAAAAACTTGATAACTTGTTAGTATCAGGTAAAACAAATTCTGCTGTATATTTAAATTACAAAACACCTGGTGATTGACTCGGATTCAAAAAGATCCATTTAAGTAACGCTAATTTCTATCTTGCATATAAATTTCACTTGTTTGGACAGTGATGTCGCCAACGCAATTTAAGTGCTTCAGTATGAGTAGATTCTAATTTGAATTTGTTCCGTATCAGCTCGAGAAATTATCTCGTTAAATATCGTTAGCCATTCAGTAATGATGTATAAACATCTTGACTAACCACACAGTTGATTGCTGAGGTCAGTGTCAGTTGGATTAATTTAGGAAAAAAAGCAGATAACAAAAGCTGACCAAAATAAGCATCCAACGGATGAAGTTATGAAAAAAAAAACAAAAAAAAACGAAATCTGATAAAATTAAATTTGCCCGAAAAGAATTATCATTTAAAAAAGTTATAAAATAAATCAAAAAAGAAAAAAAAATGTCTCCATATACAATTTTTCGAAAGAAGAAATATGGCAAAAGTTCATATTGAACAATAGCATTGCTTTTTTTGACTGGACTTTTTGGGTGAGGTGTTATTATTTACGAGCGTTTATTACATCGTTATCGTTATCATCAGGACAAAAGCCTATTGAATTAAAGTGTCGGCTGGTGAATTTGGTGACATCGTAATTGTGAGTTCAATTTCCGGATAGGGGTAGTACGTATTTAGAAGCAATAACTGGGAACTGTTAAAAAAAAGAACAAGACAAGATTTCCCTAGACATTGTCAGCGGAACGAGAATGATATATCTCTATAGATTAATTAAAGTGTTCAATTCGAAATTCAATGAAGGTTAATCGGATTGTGAGAAACCTGATGAAGGCCGGAGGGCATACCGACCAAAATGTTGTGATAATAACAACAAAGATGGAGACAATAGTCCTCATGTAAATAATGTAAATTATTACTATAATATTATTGTCTTGTAGACTAACTGAAACGCGAAACTAAATGTCTCATGCTTGACATTACTGCTTATTTCATCCGGAGCTTCGTTAATCAACGTCGGTGTGTGGCTCTTGGACTTTCTACGAACGTGAATTGTCGGCCATCTACCGTTAGTGCTCATATATCGACTTACGGTTTTTCGCACATATACCTCACCCTATTCGCTGCTACGTCGCTCATGTGTTCTGTTGGAATCAGCGGAACTCATAATCCGGGTCAACCCATCGATGCATCAGGATAATCTGGCTCGAGACTGAGTAAAAATAAATCCGTGGTGAGCCATGTAGAACAATATCAGTTGCCTTTATTCATTTAAAATAATTCAGACTGCATTATTTAACGGTCTTGTAACATTCCACAGTAACATATCAAATCTTCCATGGAATTTCGTGTGGATGTTTCTTAGCAGTGCTCATCACCTTTCTAAGATGAGATTGATATATATCAACCAGCTGTACATAGAAATGTACATAAAAGCATACATACACACACACACACACACATATATATATATATATATATATATATATATATATATATATATATAAATCGGAGACTTCAGAAAGCCAAGGTAATATTTTATTTCACAAAATCGATAATTCGACACCTAGAGGTTTCAAAACCCTTATCTTATTATATATATATTATATAACCCTTATCATATTTTATTATATATATATAAATATATATATATATATGTGTGTGTGTGTGTGTGTGTGTGTGTATGTATATATATTTGTGTGTGTGTGTGTGTGTGTGTGTGTGTGTGTGTGTGTGTCTACTGATTAAGATAGACAGACCTGAATGAATTGAGTAGATCGATAAACATACAGGAATCTATTAAGATAAATTGCTGAGAGTATATATATATATATATATATATATATATATAGATATAGATAGATAGATAGATAGATAGAGAGAGAGAGAGAGAGAGAGAGATGAACAGAATGGAATAGATAGATATATTTGAAAGTGTCTTTTGCATTATACGTTGGTAGGAATTATTGATGTGGCATCGAGAGATGGACTCATGCTTTTCTCAAGGGTTTTAATTCAGAAATTATCTCAGCTGGAATAGAGTTCAGGGACACTCTTTTAGAAATAATTAATCTCATTAGGAATAAAATTCGAATCTGTTAACTGTACAACTGTCTCTTGGTCAACTGTGACAATCCCTTAAGAGACAGAGAAAGCTCAATGCATTCAGACAATAATAATAGTCGCTTGAGTTGCCGTACTTACAAAAGAGGAAATTCTGATCAAATACTGCATTCATAAAATCCCATGAAGTTGCTGTAAAAATACAATAGAAAAACCTAAAAATCTAATAAAAAATTTTCCATAATAAGCAATTTTTGCTAATCTTTTTTTAAACTAAAGTACACCCAGCTGGAGATACACTGAATATAGAGCGCTACTGCTAAATTGATGAATGAGCTGTGTGACATGAAGGAAAGAACAGGAGTTAGGGACTGTAGATTATGAGGATAAGACATCAAATTGAAGAGGATAAGATTGTAATTTTCAGAGAAGCACCCTCGCAGGAGTCTGTTCCACAAAGTAGTAATTCTGAATGGAACTTCTTTTTACATTCTCAATAAGTAGAAAATGAACAAGTAGCATGTCCTTGCAATAAAAGTCTGAACTGGTGGGACTAAGGAATGGAGCTTTCATCTGAACACCTTCCCTGGAAATAACGATATAATAACGACATGTTTACAATGTTACGTCAGTGGAAAAGAGGCCGCAAAGTGAAGAAGAAGTATAAACCTGAGTATAAATACAGATTTTACAAGATAAAATTGTTTATTTTTATTCTTGAAGCTTAGCGTTCTCTGTGTGTCTTGCCAGAAGCCATCGAACAAGAAGTGTCGTGATATAACATCAATTGGCTGATGGTGAAGAGATCATAAAAAAAGAGTCTTTGATTATCTGTATACTTAGGGGCAATCATGTTTATGCGTTAGAAGCAGCTTCATCGTAGTTACACTTACTTGCAAAAACCAAACCTTTCCGCGCTACACTTCCGAATTCTTAGGAGCTATTCGTATTTTCAAATAACGAGATCTCTGTGGCTACTAACCGTAGAACAAGATTTTCGATATTTTTCATACATTATGTTGGCATTTTTAATGTGGTGGTGATAAAAACTTACGCGGTAGCTTCACAATATTTTTGTTTACATTTCTTTTTTCTCGGCCAAATCTACAATCCTGGAACTTTTAATAAGGTTAAAAACAGACATAACGAATCTCTTGCGGAAAATCTCTCCTCATCAAGAAACTTTAAATTATACCCCATTTTGTATTAACTCCTGGATTTTAACATACTTCTAATATAATACTAAAATATATACCAGAATGATACGATCATAATTCCATCGATTACCAAGTGTTCTGTTCGATCCTGTATATCGTCATTATCATAATCGTCATCGTCCTTCGACCTCCCTATGGTTGGTCGGAACGCCATTGACAATCCATTTTCACTCTGTTCAGTCCTCCATTGTTGTCCTTAGATCCCCAATGTCCAAACCTGAGTCCCGAGCTATGGTGTCTGGGAAGGGCAATTTTCGTGAGAAGAAACTTCCAAAAGAATGCGATAAAAGTAAGACGATTTCCCTGTCCGCTCGGTGGCAGTGACCGGCAAATTCATGGGATAAAGTGCTCAATATCAGTGATAGGGCGTATGTAAATATAGATACACAAGTGAACATTGAAGTCAATACTCAGAGGCGACAGGCTGTTTCATGCTGGACGCAATCGTCAGGCCGCTAACGATTGCGTCTAGCATGAAACAACCTGTCGCGTCTGAGTGCTGACTTCAGTGTTCATATATATATATATATATATATATATATATATATATATATATATATATATATATATAATTGTTACCTGATGATCCTGGAGTCCCTAAAAAAGAATTTTGGTGAAATAAATTATTGTAATGGTACCTTTAAAGTGGTCTGTTTTTCATTAAATTTATATTCATATATATATATATATATATATATATATATATATATATATATATACACACACACACACACACACACACACACATATATATATATATATATATATATATATATATTTTGACTGAGATAGATGGCTAGGTAGATATGAATAAACCGAGATAGCTAGATATGAATAGACTGAGGTAGATAGATATGACTCTACTGAGATAGATAGATAGATAGATAGGAAGAGTTGCATTACATTGTATTAATTAGTTTAAATCGATTGAATTGAAGAGGAATATTGACAGAAAGAAAAAAAAATATGAATAGCATTATATATAAACAAAATTATAACATAATAATTAATGTAATTTATGTTATATATAAAAATAGATCCGCAAAAACTCACCCTCCAATTTCTTTTCTGTCTTTTCGGCCGTATAACAGGATAGCATTTTTTTCAGTAAAAAGAACAGAAGGTTCAAAGTCGGTAATGACTTTACATTCTACTATGGCGATAAACAGGTTTTCCCTCTCAATGAATCCCTCCTCTGCTTTGAGTGCCTCTTGCGAATTAAGCTCAGCTCTGACTTCAAGTAGAACTCGTACATACGATCCATCACTAAAGATGCTGGAAAAATGGTCGGTTGCCTGTACCGCTGCAGTAAGTACCTGACTCCCTCTGCTATTCTCAAGCTTTACAACAGCTTGATCAGGGCGAAAATCGAGTGTACTGCTACCATACATAGGCAGAAATTACACATCCTTAACTTTCTTGTCTTTCGAGTCCTAAATCGTCTCCGCGTCCTTGAGGATGAGGAATTATTTCCCACCCTGCAACCCATTTCCTCACAGACTGAACGTCGCAAGCCTTTTGCTCTTTATTTCCAAGGAAAGGGTTCAGACGAACTGCATTTCATAGTTCTACTTTCACGGTTAAGACCCGCCATGCCACGCCCATTTTAGCGAACCACCTACATTCCCTTCGTATTCCATTGGTGAGGGGTAAGTAGCACTCGACCAGCATCTTTTCACAAATCGTTGCTTTATGTGACCGACTCCCAAGAAGATGCTTTCTCTGATCATTACAATCTTTATAATAACCGTTATCTTTACCACACATCACCATAAGCTGTATCTCTCACCTCTTACTCTTTAACATTCTACATCGAGTGGCTATTGGGCCTTGTACATGATGGACATTATTCTAAAAAAATGAATGATAACAGAGATGGTCTAACAAAATTGAATCAGTTTAAAATCAGCTTTTCAATTTCAAATGTTTCTGTCGAGACAAGAGACAGACTTCTATTTTCATAAAAAAGGAAAAAAGAACTGCACGTATAACATAACCTGCAATTGTGTTAAAGCCTAAAGAAGAAGAAGACGAACACCACGTGCAATATTATCAGTTGCTCACAAAGTTTTTATTTGCCGTTTATGCCTTCGCAATAGTTTAGGTGAAAACATTTTTATCTTGAGAATACAGTTAAGATTCTGTACTAAAACACTTTTCGCGAAACCAGATGAAACTATAAAAATGCCAGAATAGGACAATGACGAATACATTGAACCGTAGATAGAATTGGAGAGGACGAATATTTAAGAGCAAATTAAAGTTAGGAACAATACGTAATTTATTGTAATGAGCTTTTGGATAAATAGTAAGAATTGCTAGTTGTACTGTAGCGGGCATTCAAATAAGAATACATTTGACTCATAAATGTCACCAAAACGTCGAGGAGGGTGTCATCTGCAACGTTGTGGAAAATGAAGACGATAGAGAAATGCCTTTGACGCTGTAGAGCAAAAGAAGACCATTGTTACATTGCTTCATATTATCTATAGAAGTCGAGTGAATTTAAGAGGAATTTGCAATTTAAGTTTATTCATGAGTTGGAAGAAATGTCGGTTGAATAGAAATTGCGTTCAGATAAAATGGATTGCCAGAGAGAAAGAGAGAAAAACCGATAGGCAGGGAAATAGATTGATCGATATAAACGGGGCAAAAGGCTAGGGCAGAGGAATAGGCATAAATAGGAAACTGGAGAGCAGTGTTCGAGTCAAGTTCGTCATATTCAGTTACGCGCAAATACCTGTCGAGAAAACTATCGGTTCTCCACACAGTAAATAAAGGGAGATACTTGGTTATAAACCCACCTAGGAGAAGAAAAAATCTAAAGTCAAACTAGACTGGGCTACGTCAAGATATCTCGCTCAAAACACACCACTGATGCTATGGCTACTCCAGTGGTGGCGCTACGACCATCAAGGGTTAGGGGTCTCGTGATCGTTACCGTGATGAACAGATTGAGATAGACTGATAGATAGGTAAATAGTGTCATGAACAGACATAGATGGATTAATAGATATAAAAAGATTGGATAAGGGATATATATATATATATATATATATATATATATATATATATATATATATATATATATATATATCAAGATGGTCGCTCTAGCCGTTATCTGTTTTGATTAGTCTTACTCTTATGTCCATCGTCTTTTCAAGTTGAATTGAATATAGTCTAATGTTAATTATGTTTTATGAATATGTCCTGAAGATGGTCTACTAGACTGAAACGTCCGACGTTGACATTATATTAACATTAAAACAGCATAATTGCATATTATAAATTTTGTTTGTTTTTCCGTATATTTTTTCATATATATATATATATATATATATATATATATATATATATATATATATATATATATATATATACATATATATATATATATATATATATATATATACATACATACATATATATATATACATACATATATATATATATATATACATACATATATATATATATATATATATATATATATATATATATATATATATATATATATATATATATATATATATATATATATATATACTATTCTTAAAAGTGTTCTTAATACAGAGTAGAGCAAATATAATTATTTATTCGAAAATTATAACATAAATATATTATAAAATCAATACAAAAATAACGATTTTGTTTTAACATTTCTGGTGTCTTATCAAGTGATGGTTTTGAACACGATCGCTTGGTAAGACACCAGATGATTTGAAATAAAATTACTATTTTTTGTAGCATATATATACATATATATATATTCATTCGAAGATTATAACATAAGTATGTTATAATCTTCGAATAAATTATATATATATATATATTTATATATATATATATATATATATATATATATATATATATATATATATATATGAGGCAGTAACAGGTATAATTTGTTCTTTTCCTGTTTGTTCTAAAATGCCTATATATGGACAAAAAAATCACGATTATTTTCAAAACAGTAAGTGCTTGCCATCTCTTATTTCATTACGAATTTGTATATATATAACACTGCAATAAAATTAAATTAAATTTTTCTCTTACCCACGCAAATTAGAATTTAAAAAAATCACTCGGCATTATTTCGGTATTAACTGCAGGCATCAAACGTTCCACCCGACCCGACGGGTTTCTTTTAGCGTAAGAAGAAACTGATATACACAAGCCGGCGTAAGGATTCCTTGTCCCCAGGCAAATCATACCTGCGTCTCAACTGAATAATCATGAGAGTAAAGTGAATGCGAATCCTTAAAATTATGTGGTTGAAATTAAAACAGGTGAGATATTTGAGCGTTCGTCTTCGAAATTAGTTCCACTTGGAACAGGTTTATCATGATAAGAAAATCGCTGGGTTAATTGAGGCGAATCGTTAATATGCGAAAAATAACAAATTTAAGCTCAACTTCACAAACACTAATCCTGCGTGGTGTAAAATTACACATACGGTAAAATGTATATTAAGTTTCTACTGCTGGTTTTTACCAAAAGAAAATATATATATATATATATATATATATATATATATATATATATATATATATATATATATATATAAATGATAAAAATATAGTTTTAAGATATGGTATATTTATGTGTAAAAGTGCTCACAATGTCAGGCAAAGAATATGCGTGTGTCAATGTAAAATTGAACACTGAACAAAAATCAAGTGGCCACAGTCAGTTTCATATATATATATATATATATATATATATATATATATATATATATATATATGGAGAGTATGTGTGTGTGTGTGTGAATGGCTTGAGGACTTCTTTCAAGCATGAAACTGATCGTCGCCACTTGTTTTAGCCTGTTTACAATTTTTCATTTACACACGCACGCTCTATCCCTGATATTGAGCACCCATAAATATAGCAAAACTTCAAACTATATTTTTATCCCACACACACTCATACATACATACATACATACACACACACACACACACACATATATATATATATATATATATATATATATATATGTGACTCAGACTCCCTCAGGGAGTCTGCGGAATATGATAGCTGTGACTCCGTACTCCTCGGGGAATATACGGGACTTGAGAGCAGTGCCTCCATACTCCTCATCGATTATACGCATTTTGAAAGCTGTGACCCCATACTCATCATAGAATCTACAGAA
>CAHIKZ030004834.1:430000-450000 GCA_903632075.3 Acanthosepion pharaonis
GTGGTCTCTGCTATTTAGTACAGTGTTTTGTGATTCTGTAACGCCAGTTCCTAAGATCCCTCGCTAAGACCAACAGGCTTCATTCACTGGAAGTTATTTCTAATAATTGATCTAAGAAAGTGGCTGTCAGTTTAGACATGTCTGAACGGTTTGGGCGCCATGTATAATAGCCATCTGAAAGTTTCGATCTGATTAGGCTATTTAAGAAAATGACTGGAGGTTTTAAGAGATTTGCTTTTTAATTATAGTCCATCTTTGCCCAAGGCAGCAACTTTGTAAAATGGCGGTATGTTAAAGATAGATGACCGAAAGACGATATTAATAATTTATTTAAGAAGAATTAATGTGAATAATTATTTATTCAATAAAACATTTATTCCTTTTTGGTGAGGAGTTGCTTATTCGCTTCCGAAATAATTCTTTATTTTAAGGAAGGGATATGTAATTTAATTCGACCAATATGTCAGGACATCGTTCATTTCATGATTTGATCGGAATGATTGTATTAAATCAAACAATCGTCCATAGCCCTAAAGTTTACATAAAAGACCCGCATGCTAAACCTTGTTAAACGCTTTTGAGATATCTATAGCCACAGCAGGAGCTTCAAGAACTTTATATTCATATTCAGCGATGGCCGTACACCGGGTAAAGCGTAATCCAAATTTTTTGATTAACAACTTCAGCTTTGATTAAAGCCTCGAATTAGTCAGTTATGTGCTATGCATGATACACGCTTAAACGATCGTGTATCTTTCAATACATGACTGACAAGGCAGATTTTTTTCCCGCAATAGGTTGTTATTTATTTCTGTAGTAGACCAGTTGCCATCCAAGTCTATAGAACCCGGTCTGTTCTGCTATTTACCAATAGGTAGGGGGAGAAGAAAAGGATTCATACCTTTCCTAAGAGTATTAGCACGTAAGTGAATGCAATGGATTCGACTGAAATTCGAACTCGACTCAATTCCTCAATTCATTACTCCACCGTACCTCCTGTTCGACCAAGAACAGATCCTATTTGTAAAGAAATCATCAGTGTATCAGAGAAGATGGTATACCGTAAGATATAGTTTTTTCTTTAATCATTTCACCCCAGGCAAGGCGATAATGCCACTAAGACGCAAGAGGTTACTGGGAGTGGAAGAGAATGAGAAAAATTTAGTGAAGAGAAAGGACAATAAAAGAATAGGATTCTGGGAAAGAAAAAATGAAGCCTGTCCTTAAACGAAGAAGATAACGATTGGCGTTATATTTAAAATTTTGAAGATTTTAGGTGGCAGGTAAGCAAGGAACGGGAAGAAAGTTCCACAGATGAGAAGTGCGAGTAAAGAACATATTAGAATAGAAGTGGCGGTTGCGTCTAGCTAATTCATCAGAAAAACGGTGAGACCTAATTGCCAATCTAGTAGTAAGCTTAAATTCTTGCGGTCGAATCACCAAAGATGAAAGACCATCAGAGCAATTGCCATGAAAATATTTATAGAAAAGACAAAGAGAAGCCACGTTATTGAAGGCGAAATAACAGATCAGGATCGATTACATTAAAGACCATCCTGTCAAGAATCTGGAGACCAGACCAGATATAGCAGCAGGATTCAATGCACGAAAAATCGGTAGATTTATAAATGTGTAAGATGGATTCTGACAAGAAAAAATTCTCTGGCGCGACTCAGAGAAGAAACTTTCGTAGTTATGATAGATCTAACAATTGATTCAATATAATTACTCCCCTTCCTGTCAGTAAAAAACGCGGACACAAAAAGGCGCCGACTATTGTTCACCTGGATTTTAGCACCAGTCATGTAACGGCAGATAGAAAAGCTTTTTTATGATGATTAAAAAATATCAGTTTTGTTTTGCAGGTGTTATGATATATGATTTTGGAAATCCTCTTCTTCTCCCACCAGTTATGGGCAAATAGCAGGAAAGACTGTGTTCTATAGCCTTGGATGGCAACTGGTCTAGGAGAAGGACAACTCTGAATTCAAAACCTGCGATGGGTCGTTTGAGGACCTTGTGGCACATTGTGCACCAGATCTCTGTATTTGGCTCTTCAAAAAAATGGTGTTAAATCTGCACAAAGCTTTCACCACAATAATCAAATCATTGGTGTCTGGATGTCGGTTCTTAGGAATTGAATTTCTTGCCTCCTCATACATCGAAAAAAGGACGGGAGAGTCCAATATTTGCCCTAATTCATCACTGATTGGAGGTCATTTTCGAAAGCAGTGGCCAGTTTTACTTTGTTAGACATATGGACCTATAGGTCTTGTTACCAATACAAAAAGTGGAATAAATAGGCTGAATACACTAAAAATCTTCTTCTATGTGATATGGATCAAATTACACAACCTCTTTAGGTCCGTTATATTTTGTTTCCCTCTGTCCCTATTGCCTTTAAAATATCCCGTGAGTGTTAAATTTTCCAAGCCCTCTGTCCTCATTATGTAGACTAAAGGATACATCACTCCCTTATTCAACTTGAATAATTATTTAAATAAATATAAATGCAGGTTGTATACAATTAACTGACGTTACAAAGTAGATGCGGTTTATGTGTTAAATGTACAATTCCTGATATATATATATATATATATATATATATATATATATATATATATATATATATATATATATATATATGAATTATGTTTAAAATTATTTTTTAAATATAAATATTTAAGTATATGCTCTGTTTTATAATAAAAACAGTAAAATCGACCTTGCTAACCGAACGCTCCTCTGTGGCCTAATCGGTTAAGTCACGTCAGGCTATATGACGGTTTCGTATATGATACAGGTTCGATTTCTGTCGGAGAAAGAATATTTTCTATGAAAATTTCTTGGACATTCAGGCCTGTAAATGTTATTAATTCTGTTTATTATAAAACAGAGCATTTACTTAAATATTTGTATCTTGAAAAAGAATGTATAATCATAAAAATGTCTTAAAATAATTGCCGGACTTTGCCCATTTCATATATATATATATATACAAAATTTGAGTGAAAAATATTTGTATATTTATGTTTTTTATTTAGATGACACATGCGAAGACGATGCAGTTTTTCAAATATCATAATTTAATTCATTAATGCTTGATACTAAATAAATTTTTTTGATCTCTTTACACCGAAATGAACCAAGATATGATATTAATGTTAATTGGTACAATCATATATACGTTACGTCAATGAAAATTGTTACAATTAGATATACTTTATATTAATTAAAATGATTACAATCAGATATACGTTACATTAATGCAAAATATTGCAGATATACGTTACAATAATGCAAATTGTTACAGATATACGTTATATTAATGAAAATTGTTACAATCAGATATAAGTTACATTAATGCCAATTGTTAAAATCCAATATAAGTTACAATAATGTAAATTGTTACAATCAGATATATATTATATTAATGCAAATTGTTACAAATACGTTATCCGTTATATTAATGAAAATTATTACAGACATACGTTAAAAATGGAAAATGAAGATATAAGAAAACAAAAAATAAAAACAAACTTAAAATAACAATTAACATGGTAACTAATTAGAAAGAAAAAATACGTAAAGAGAAAGTCAAAACTAATCGAGAAACAAAAGATCTACATATCTAGACACACGAAAGTAGGTCAAAAGTAATACATTTTCTTCATTAATTACTTTAGATTTAATAGGGAAAGCCCCATTAATAATAGGAAAATAGACACAATAATCTCATGGTTTCAAATCTAGTATTCGATCTTTCTCAATCGTGGCATTTCAGTTTTAAATGAGGTTATGTTTGCTCACATCGATGAAGCATTCTTAGCCATACATGAGTTGCCTCTTTCATCTCCCCTGGCTATCTAGACTTAGTAAAGTGCTAATCACTTTGTGAGGTTCCGGAAGCTCCTGGGTAGCAATCACCCTCAACTCATTTAGATCATCTGTCAGTGTTCTGGAAATGTATTTCTATACACGTCTCACTGGCCAAGAGACTGAACCAAAACGTTGGTACTACCAGGGCTCACCAAAGATCTTTCACAGAGTTCTGAAATAATGATTCTCCTGCTTTATCCGTATTCAACATTGCAGCGTCTGATCTGCTAGTGTGGAGCCTGTCACGAAGTTCACTTTCTACTTTCTCGTTACGATTGTCATTAATTCTACTACCCCAAATCATTGCAACACTTTCATGTGAATTTGATTTAGGAAAAGAGAAAGCAACTCCGCAGGATTTTCTCCGGTTTTTCAGAAACTTTATGGATGATAAAAAAATTCGTAATACTTATGAAAATATTCCTAATATTTATAAAATTAAATTAGTGCGTAGATTATATATATATATATATATATATATGAAAATATATAGAAAATATATAGAAAATAGGAAAGAACTCGTTAGGTAATTATTTTTTGGCATTTGAAGGAAATGAATAGGACACCTAAAGTAAAATGGAAAATTATAAACAGGACAAGAACTTGTAAAACTTGGGATGACCCA
This sequence comes from Acanthosepion pharaonis, assembly GCA_903632075.3. Taxonomy (NCBI): domain Eukaryota; kingdom Metazoa; phylum Mollusca; class Cephalopoda; order Sepiida; family Sepiidae; genus Acanthosepion; species Acanthosepion pharaonis. Next base: position 434,505 of record CAHIKZ030004834.1, read on the forward strand.
TGCCTTTTGTGCCTCCATGAGAAACTGCACATTATTAAGTTTCTAAATAATAAAAATCTATTAAACAATAGACATGTGTTAACGATTTTTTGCCGACATCATCAAATTTTTGCATTGAATAATTAGCATAAAAACAAACACACAATAAAATAATTTTTATAATCGATAGCCCTAATAAATAGTTTAAATACCCTACAAAAAAGATAACTCTTTATGAAGTCGTCAAAAAACAAATACTACGGCAGTTTTTATATATACACAAAACCCTTCCAGAAAGAAATAAAATAAAAAATAAAAAAATCTCCATAGACACGAGTAGAATCGAGTTGTACCTAATTCATTTTCAAGGTTTTTTTTTTCCTTTCGATTACAAAAACTTTTCTTCAAATTATAATTTATAATTCTTATTTCTAACGTTATTTTCAATCTTAAATGTTAATCTGGACTTAAATTCAAATCCAAAATTAAATTACAATTCATTTAAATATTCTCATAATAATCCACGCCTACAAAAAAATCCCTCGCGATCAAAAGAAATGTTATAGAAGCGATGTTAACCCCATTTACAATATTCGGACTATTGTCCTCATCCTTGTCGCTATACTTATCACAACGTTTCGGCCGTTGTACGCTCTGGCCTTCTTCAGGTGGTTGGAATGTCGAACTTAACTCTTTATTTCGCTCACTGGGGTAGACTGTTCTAGTTCCACGTGCCATGTTTTAATGAGTGTATTTAATAATATAAATAGTGTACTTAATACCACATCTCAGATGTATATTTCTTTATATATATATATGTATGTATATATATATATATATATATATATATATATATATATAAGTGTGCGTGTATGTCTGTATGTATGTATATATGACAAAGTTGAAAGAAGGTTTTGTCTAAGGTGTTTCATCCTTTCCAACTTCCAACTAAAATGGATGTTTATGTTGATGCGACAAAACAGACAAAATAGAGTGGGGGGTCTGAGTATTCTGAATTTGAATTAATAATTTGTTTTAAATTCGCACTTTACCCTCTCATATACATGCACAAATACATATATACATACGTACACACACGAGATAGACTTGACATGGTCAACGGAATATAAGAAATTATCACCATAGATTATATTAAGGCTTCCGTTTGATATTCTTTGAAGTTTATCCTGATCAAGAAAACCCTGATGAAGACCATCACAACTGCCGAAACAAAAATGTGAAAACAGTAGTCTGTATATAAATAAGGTAAAATAAGACTATTTTGTGCTTACCCCATTTGTTGAAACAGTTTAACGAAATAGCTCCAAAAAGGGCAAAAATATACATATAACTTTTAGTCATTATTGAATTTTATCGTCTATTTTACTGTATAATTAAATTCTACTTTTGAATTCAAATTGTACACTTGATACGTAGTTCTAATAAGAAAAGCAACACGACAATATATTCAATAATCCTTTCAACACATAGAATTATGATGTTAAGCGAGATAATAATCACAAAACTTTCTACAAGATTCGCAGGAATCTATTGCATTAACAGACAGGTGTTTCAATTTCAGATCACAATATGAAACCTTCAACGTTCATATATGTTTAAGATTTAAATCTTTAATCCACGCTTCAATATCTCAGAGTAAAAAGAAAGTTGTTCATTAAGAGGTGAATGATCACGAGATTGTTTCAAGAAGTCACTCTTTTTTGACAGATTTTCTAGATTAGGCTAAAATTAATCAGTTGGGTGACAGCTGAGTTGGAAAACATTTGCTTTTGATGTAATGAAATAACCAGTCACCCCAATGAATGATTACACTATAGGTAGTAAATATCTGTAAAGTCAACTGTTTACGAGAGCCTTGAGGAAGAGTGAGAGAGAGAGACAACGCAAGCATACCCCACCTTCCAGTTAGTGGCACTCACTACTAGATTGACCTGTGTGTATAACTGTACAGTATTTCATATTGTACTGGTTGTGTACAATAAACTTTTCTTCTATAATTCACCTGGTGTTAAGTATTTATTCCCTTAGCACGGAATATAACAGGTTTAAAAGTAATCAATGGTTTAATAGCAATAAGTGAAAGACATTTGAGTTAAAAATAATGAGATGGAAGATATTTGAGTACACGTCCTGCTTATGAGTAAACCAAATTTACCCAGCTTATTTTGAAAGTAACCCCCAATCACATACACTCCTGATCAAAAATATAAGACCACTTGAATTTTTTTTTAAAAGACTGTTTTTCATGGAAAAGTTTTAAACATTTGTTACTTAAGGTTACTAATTTTATAATCTAAAAGGTTATGTAGACCAAAATTTATAATCCGAACATTTTATTGAGAAATTGACATTTTTATAAAATGAGGCGTTTTACACTTGATCAAAATTATAAGACGAGAGACAAAAATTCTACGAAATTGTACGAAACGTGTACGAAAACATTTAACAACCAAATTTAATAATGAGTTCTACCTCCACTGGTTTTGATGACTTCAAAAATTCTTTGGGGCATGCTAGAAATTAATGTTTCCATTAAGCTGCAAGGAATATTGCTCCAGCTTCTGAAGATAGCTTCACGAAGTTCATTTTTTGTTGAATATTGTTTGCCATTTCGATAAACATCTCTTTTCATCCATCCCCAAACATTTTCAATTGGGTTCAAGTCCGGTAAGCATGAAGGATGTCTCAAGAGATGGACTCCATTTTCTTGTAGAAAGGTCCCGCATGCAACGTGGATTGCAGCATTATCCTGTTGGAATAACCATCCATCCCCACACAAACGATGGCCCTCCATCGCCAACGATGCTTTTTGTAGCATGCTAACATAACCAGCCGCCGTCTGACGACCCTGCACCCACCTGGAGCTCCATCGTCCCTCTGTAAGAAAAGGCACCCCCATACCATTAGGGACCCTCCACCACTGATGTGTGGAGAAAATTTCAGAAGGCATGTTTTTGTTATGCCAATATCGTTGGAAGCCATCAGGACCATCTAGATTGAATTTTTTCTCATCAGAAAACAGGACTTACTTCCACTTCTCAATGTCCCATGTTTGGTATTTACGACTAAACCTTAAACGGTTCACTTTGTGATGTGGAAGCAGCCGAGGAATTTGTTTGCGCTTTTTATTTACCATGCCTTTTTGTCGTAAGTGTCGTCTGAATTATTACTAGACTGCAATCAGCATCTGTGGCTGCCTTAATTTGACTAGAAGAAAGTCCAGTGGCTTTCACAACAACCCGTCTTATTCTCCTACTCAATGCCGGAGAATTTTTTTTTTGGGGGGGGGCTACCAATAGACTTTGCGTTTCCATAATTCGCACTGTCCTTTAGAAAGTTGCAAATCATAGTTTTACTGCGATTTACCTTAGCTGTGATCGCCCACTGTGACAAATCTTGATCATGGAAATCTAGAATTCGAGCACGCTCAACTTCAGTAAGTTTGCTTGCTTTAGGCATGGTGACACCTTTAAACAGTGATTGCTAATCTCTAACTGAAATAAAAACATTGGAATTACCCTAGCTCTAACAATTTATACCCAATGGTTTTATAATTTTGATAAAGTGTAAAACGCCTCATTTTATAAAAATGTCCATTTCTGAATAAATTGATCGGATTATAACTTTTTGTCTACATAACCTTTTAGATTATAGAATTAGTAACCTTAAGTAAGAAAAAGTGTATAATGTGTCCATGACAAACAGTCTCTTATAAAAAATATTTTCAAATGGTCTTAAATTTTTGATCAGGCGTGTATAAATACTTTCTGCTTAAATTCGAAATTTAGTAGCGGTGAGCTTTCAAAGTAGCTCAATCAATTCACTTTGTTTTAAATCTCTTATCTCTTTCAAGGCGAAGCAAAAATTATATTAAATTTGGAAGAAACTAGCGATGAAGACATGAATTTCGCCTTAGCTCAGTTCGATATATTACAGACACAAGGAAATCTATGCTGGATTAATTTCATCATTCCCAAGGCAATTCATTTAAATAGATATCCAGTAATTAAGAAAAGGATTACGGGAACAGGACATTAAAATGGATGTTAAAGACAATTATATAAACGTTATAGAGATTATATACGATAATAGGGTACAATAATTCAGCTACTTAATAGCCTAGATAAAAATGAATATTAGAAAACGATTGAGACAAATCGGGTCGTTGTGTAACTGAACACGTGACCATTTCCCTCCGAATTTCTGGCTTGAAAGCCGGTGATCTATTCATTCATGAGTAGTCTGTCTTGGGCAGGTAGACCTGGCAGAGTTCAACGCTTTCCAGGTCAAACTACAGCAGATGACCAACGATTTGAAACATCGCCTAGGACACTGACACTTGACCGTTGATTTCATCGTTGGCCGCTGACTTCAGTCTAGGAAGCCCTCTGCCCAGCGATTTCAAAGAATCTTCCGTTAAATTAACTTGGAAGCAATGAGACTAACCATATTCAAATATTTAAACCGCCTAAGGCTTATTGATATAATTCTATTATTATCACAATCGTCGCCAATTGACCCAGCTAATGAAAATCACAAAACAGGTTTTAAAAAGTAAATGTTCCAGCTCTCAGCGGGTATTGAACCAAGTAATGAAGTCAGTAGATCATAGCGAGGACCATCTTTTTTTAAAAAAAAATAGTGGACTGGTGCTATAGAATCAGAAAGTATTGTGCCAAATAACAAAAACCGTATCAGTTGAGGACTTCCAACAACAGCAACAACTAAAGTGGAGATAAAATAAAGAAATAATCAAGATGTTGTTGTTCCACATGACTTCAAACAAAAGGTTAGGAAGGAAACCTCCATCAATACTGGAAAGATTTATAACAGCTATTGGACTTGAGAAACCTATTTTCCTGGCAAATTGTTTTAAGGGACAGATTTTATCAAATTTAATCGACATTAGCACTGGCTGCTCGGTCAATGAATTCCGAATGTTTCCCTATAAGGAAACTGCTAATATTACCATTACCATTAGAGATGAGGAGAACAGATACTACACTTTGATCCTAGCCCGGTGGCCAGAGAGTAAAGCAAAGCGTAACCAGAAGCACTGGCTGCTCGGTCAATGAATGCCGAATATTTCCTTATAAGGAAAAGGTTAATATTACCATTACCATTTTCACTGGTGTTCATAAGGTAATCTGCTCTTGCTATTGGTCCATTCAGGAGGGATTGAATATATTAATTTTTTAACGATCCAACAAGAAAAGTTAGACTTGCGAAATACTGCTCTACGGCAGGTAATCTTTGATGATTTCTATAGGTTTTTGTAAAAGTACTGAATTATTTTTTTTTATTAAAAATTAATCGTAGAATAACAGCTCTCTCTACGGTAGGTGCCCGAAATATCAATGAATTTAAGTAAGTGACTTTGTTCGGGCGATATGATAAAGTGGGATTTTAAACTTTGCCAAATCTCCAATGATTCCAGGAACTTTGGAGCCAAAAGACAAATCGAACACGGCAAGGAATTGATTGAATGAAACGATGAAGACCATTACTTCATTACGGCATATGAAATCCTGGCATCCCTCCAAGACAGCTCATCGCTTCCACACATTAAATTTGACCGTTTTGAGACAAAATAAATCCGATCCAAAAAGTTGTTGTTGTTGTTGTTGTTGTTGTTGTTCTTCTTCTTCTTCTTCTTCTTCTTCTTCTTCTTCTTCTTCTTCAAAAATTTCTGGTTCGTTGTAGTTTAATCTCTTCTTGTTCTGCCATCCATTCACACGCGTTCATTTAGTCGTTGACTGGCTGTTTCTCCTTGTTTTTCTTGCAAGTGTGCCCTTTGAGTGTTCAATTCTCTAAGCCGTCTTTCTGCGCCTTACATCTATCCGCTTGCCGGTATATATTTCTAATGATTTTGTTTCTGCCATTCGTTGGATTTATCTGCTTTCTCTTTTCCCTTAGTTCGAGAATATTTTCTTGTCTTTAATTCTTTCGTATAATCTATTTTGCCGACGTTAGTAGCGTTTCCCTTAAGGTGCTCCACTCGGAGTTACTAATCTCTCCTAAGCTCTTTCTCCTTAACTACATCAACTTATTGTTTTACTAAAAACTGAAACCTTCTGCAGTATTGTATTCTATGTTTTACTTTCTATTTTTTCTTTAACCTCCGTAATTTTATCATTAGCTTTCATATAACTGGGAGGTAATCGCTCGCCCTGTTGACGCTTGTTTTTAGGGTAAAATTGTATTACACACTATTATGTAGGCTATCCCGTTCTTTTTGACTCTATCGGCTTTAAATGTCCACAACCGTCTTGGGTGTTCTTGAAACAAGGCACTAGTTATTACTAGGTCGTTTACCGTGAACCAATGGACCCACTTATTTCTCGTGCGTAGCGCGGTCGGTCCAATTCCATATTTGCTGACTATTTCAGTATCATCTCTCGTTTCCTACTTTTATGGTTTGTTCCCCATGGTGATTATAATTTCCTGTAATTTAGACCGGATTTTAACATTACCTTCGTCTTCTTCTTCTTTATGTGTCGTGTCCCTTCAGGACGTAGGCGATAATGGCTCTCCACAATTTCCTCATCTGTGTAGCTCTTAGTAAATCTTTTCCATTCTGTTATTTCTCCCAAACCTTGTTTCGCTGGTTAATTTGCAATTTAGCACCCACGCTCAGTTCGTACTAAAAATTTCCAGAACACTTACATTTATGTGTAATTGTACATGCTTCATTGGAATCTGGCTTGATAAATTGATAAAATCTACTGTTTTGAAGTTATCGACATTAAAAATTCGGATTCATTCACGTCGCGGCAACCATTAGTTGCATTGTTTACATACATTTACTGCGGATAGCTATGAGTAATATTAATTGTCATGATTATTGCGCACAACTGAAAGTGTGTACGTAAATAGTCCTCTTGCACAGTTATTGAGAGAAGTTGAGACAAGTAAGTTCAGTAAAAAAAGGGCCGTTAATTACATTCTTCCGCGTTTAGCTTTCTTCATCGAATGTATGCAAACAACGGCAGTAATGGTTGTCGCCAACGACGCGAATGAATCCGAACTTTTACTGTTAATAATACCAAAATGGTAGATTTTATCAAATTTATCAAGCCAGATTCGAATGAAGCAAGTATTCTGGAAATTTTTAATGCGAACTAAGCCTGGATGCTAAATTCTAAATTATCCGTTTCGCCATCCATTTATTCAATCTCACTATGTATATTATGCGTTCTTTTCTTTCCTTTTCGTCCTTTTCGCCTTCAGTCTTCCTGTGAGTATCAGATTTTCCAACCCCTCTTTCCTCATTATGTGCCCTAGTCTCCTCCTGATGTTATGTATATGTTTCCTTTTTGTTTCCATTTTTCTTTAAAACTTCTTCGTTGCTAACATATTCGGTTCATGGTATCCTCACCATCCTTCCGTAGAACCACATTTCTGTTGCTAGAACTTATCTATTTCTTCTGTGCTTCTTCGCATCTGTATTTGTTAGCTTAATTTTCATAACCGGGACGTAAATACAGTACATTTTTTTATTTATTTATTTATTTTGTTTGTTTGTTTGTTTGTTTGTTTGTTTCTCTCTCTCTCTCTCTATATATATATATATATATATATATATATATATAGTAGCTGCCGACTAACGAAGCGATTATGACCATCACTGTCATGTCCAGTGAATAAGTCAAACTCACCCCCACGACAACACTGCATTCATTTGTTGTGTGAACAACAGTGGCTCATAAATCCAGCCATCGATCTGCATTTCTTGTTACATATATGACATGTCAACTCATCTACGGGTGGTGGAAGTTGACTTTGAACATCATTACTTCCAATGTGTCTTTTTATAAGCCTTGTCAGGCTCGACCTGGACTTGCACACTCTAGTGCAGGTCGAGCATTTAATGCATGCCAATATTTAAATCGTCATATGCAATAGACTGTTGGTGTTGATCTGATTTCTGGTGAGTAAGCACACACACACACACACTCACGTATATATATATATATATATATATATATATATTAACTTACTATCAGTTCCTTGAATAATAAGATCCTTATATTCGAGTTGTGGTCAGATGAAAGAAACAAGTACTTTCGACAATTTTAATTGTCATCTTCAGGGCGCAAAATTTCCATACATAGGCAAACACTAAGACGAAATATGTGTAGACCGAAAGATGTTTTTTTTTGTTTAAAGTATGCTATTTATTGACAGATGAATATATGTTTTGAAGCGTGCGATGCCGCGACGCTAGAGTTCTTGTTCAAATCGATCAAGTGAGAATTTTGAAAGTTATAAATCCACGAAATTTTCTTGTTAAATATATTTATCTGTTAAAGTGACATAATCCAATGAGTAGAGTAAAAACGTCTTAATAGATTTACACAGAATTTAAGATTCTGATTAATACTATGCTGCGGATCTGATGTCTTAAATATATTAGAGTATGCAGCTTATATTTTATATCACGCTCCAAAACTAAACATGAATCGAAAAGTGTATTACAATTTAAGGAACCCCAGAATTTAAAAAATAATTTTAATTTTTTTCTATGTGTATAAACGTGCCTATTTTTGTAGATACGGTTGATCATACACGACTTTATCAGAAAATAAGCGATAACTATATTGAATTGAAAGCCAAAGTATCTAAAAGTCAGTAAAGCATTAGATTACGGAGAATATTTTCCTAATTTTTTTTTTACGGATATAGCCACCGTAGAAAAACATGATAAACTTCAATCTTTCATTCAAGCTATAAACATATTAACACCATAAACAGACAGCTAATGCCGTGTTAAAAATGTATTTCTGCGAGATTTTAAACTTAAAAGTAAGAAATGTTTGCTTCAAATAAGATTAATTGAACTTTTAATCAGTTAATATTCCTCAAATAATGTTTCAGAAAAATATACTTCATTTTTGGAAGAATGTTTTAATAAAAAGAATTACACTGCAATAAACGATGGTCAAAAATTTCGCTGAAATCAATTATTTTAGCACCCCCCCCGCCCAAAAAAAAAAACAACAACAACAAAACAAAGAAGCTAAAAACACCTTCGTCCAGTCAATTTAAATTACTTTTGAAATAGGTCAAATATTTTGCTCATTGGAAATTTTAAATTTAATCTATTAGCTTGAAATGAAAACCAAAATAAAAGCTTCATGATATATTTTTCATTTAAAAAAATCATTTTAAACCTTAAGTATCGTGAATCTGTGGAGATACCTATATATATATATATATATATATATATATATATATATATATATATATATATATATATATGGGTAAATAGCAGGACAGACTGGCAACTGGATGGCAACTGGTCTAGGAGAAGGACAACTCTAAATTCAAACCCTAAGGCGGATGGACGGCACTCCTGCAGCCGCGCTAGTACCAAACTGTATTGGTTTATCCTCTCTTTTGGACTCTGCTAGCAAGGCCGAGAGGGGGAACTAGACCGGGCAGCCCTAGTTCTCCATATATCCCGCCCATCTATCTATCTATCTATCTATCTATCTATCTATCTATCTATCTATATATATATATATATATATATATATTATGTATTATTTTAATACCTATACTCTGGCGCTGTGAAAAAAGCAGGATAATACAATTTGCAAATAAAAATATATTTGAACAAACCGATATCAGGGAAAAAAAAAATCAGTAAAAAAAGAAAATTCTAAAGACCTCCGTGTTGGCCGAAAATAATCAATGACCACCACAATGCCTTGTCAAAAAAAAACAAAAAAAAACACTAAATTAAGTTCTTGACTGCCTTAACCAGGTCCTGTCACTATCCACTGTGTCATGTGTCCTGAAGGACACATGACACAGTGGATAAAGGCGTTAGTTAGATCCAGTGGCAGGACCCAAAGACTGTCAGTTCAATACCTAGTTAAAGCAGTGGAGAACTTTCGGCGGGGAATTAACAGGAGATAATTGAAATCCATTAGACGTGGAACTAGAACAGTCTACCTCAGCGAGCGAAATAAAGGGTTCATTTCGACTTTCCAACCACCTGAAGACGGCCGGAGCGTACCACGGCCGGAACGTTGTGATAAACATGGCGACAAAGATGAGGACAATAGTCCGGATAATGTAAATAGTGTAAAAAAAAACCTCGTGAGCCAACATCTGCCTACCAAGTTTTCACCTAACGTATCATCAGGTTAAAATACTGTAGGTCCAACCGACATTTTATATGTGTGTGTGTATATGTGTTTGTGTGTGTGTGTATGTATTGCTGATACATCTCGTGATTTTTAGCAGAACGGCTATTAAACTGTTCTATATAGCATTGTCTATATTGTATATATCATTTCTAAATCCCCCGAGCCCTTCACTCCGCTATAGAGGACAGACGAAGGTTTACTATGACAGTAATAGCAGAATTAGACTCACAATGCGGCAGGGATGGCTTCCTTGAGTGTTGTGTAGTGTCATTTCTGCTATGGTTATGTAAATGCGACTCTATTTGATCCAGCACATGTACTACGAGTTAGAAATCCACAGCCAAGGATAGTGTATAAATTTTTGAATATGTGCAAGCGAGTTAATTGAAGCAGGACAGACGCTAACCTGAAAAGTTGTTTCGTGTCAAGCAAACTCTGAGTGAATGGTGACAATGCCATTCAGAGTATTGAGTGAATTTCTACGCGGGTTGATAATTACGGGTTTTACTTGAGTTATATTGATTCTCAGAAATGCAAAGCAAGCAACATCAGAAAAACAGCTGGTTCGAAACTCCTCTGCGCGTGCGTAGTACGTTGCTTTCTCGCGTCGGGCATTGTGATCACTTGCTTTGTGCGTGAAGACACCAGATTAAAGCTCTTAGCTTGGCACAGCTGTTACATCAAGGCTTTATTTTATTTTGCACTGGTCTAAATCTCATTGACTAATGGAGCGACTAATGCTAAACTATGCACAAGCACATATATATATATATATATATATATATATATAGATAGATAGATAGATAGATAGAGAGAGAGAGAGAGAGAGAGAGAGAGAGAGAGAGAGAGAAACATATATATATATATATATATATATATATAAAAAAGAAAAGAACAGTAAGATATATAATCCGGTGTTCTTATAGATATTTTTATTTTTACAAAAAAGTGCTCAGTGTAAATTTACAGAGCATTAATATTATAAATTAATTGATCTAAAATATATTTTTTTTTCGCTACACAGTTCTAACCATGTTTCAAAAATGGAAGCTGAAAGCTTCGAATTTAATTTTGTAATTAAATTAAAGACATTATTTCCATTTCATCCTCAAGCGAATTTTGGATTAACTTTTAAAATTACTGGGTTTTTTAAAGACACAGCAAAAAATCATAATTCACGTTTCCAAGGATACAGAGAAATCCAATTCAACCAGACAAGGGGTGTTTGCGTGTTCATTATCACTCTATTTTGATGTATCAGTTATTAGTTACGTTTTGGTATTTTTCAATGAAATCTGACATCCGTTAAATACATGTCGTCTGGATTTTAAAAAAAAAATTTATTGTTAACAGCCAAAATTCTTACGGCATTTTTTCTATTTGTATATTTAAAGATTTTTGGCGGGTGTTTATGTTAGAATACGTTTAATTTAACTACGATTTGAAAAATATTTTCACTTTTAATTTTTAATATGCTATATTTCTTTTAAGAACAAGTAAATGTATTAGAATCGCTTACAGTATGTAGAAATATTTTCACATCAAGTATAAGTATGTATATTACTAGGTCACTTTTTTTTTTTAATTTATATTTAAATATCATTTAAGTAAAATTTATGACAATGACGGCAAAATTGATAATTAAATTCACTATATATATATATATATATATATATATATAAAAATATATATATATATATATATATATATATATATATATATATATATATATATATATATATATATATATATATTAAATTCATATAGCTTTTAACTTAATTAATCCATTACATCCTTTTATCTTTATATTTTAATGTTATTCTTAAACTCCTTTTTATTCCCCTTTTAATTTTAAATTAATATTTCATTCTTAATATAACCCCAAATTAATGGCACAAGGTTTGGGTTTCATTTTATAAAACCTCTTTCCCTTTAAGACACATACCTTCCACCGTCACTTGACCCCTGTCTTGTGCTTTTCGTCTGACTGAAACATTGAAGTAGATAAATTCTATATTAGTTTTTCGACAGGGTCATTTTTTTGTTTTTTGTTTTATTTTTGTCGGCTTTCACAGTTAAATTTCTATTTCTAACACGAAATCAGTCCACCCCAGGGTTGATAAGACAGACGACAGATATCTTCGATTGCCGAAGTAGAATATTCCCCATACGAGGTGATTTGGGATTTTATTGTTTATTAATATATAAGAAAGATACCTTAGAAGCCATATTTTATATAAATAGCACATCACAAAAGAAGCTGGGGGAATTAATTCATGTGCAGCATCGAACAGAAGTCTATCAACATTTTCATTTCATATAGGTTCTTTCGTTTTACAATTGAAAGACATTTGAACTTAATGAATATACGGAACTGAGAGATCGTATGAGGTCCTTCAATAGCGACGAATCATTTGCTACGATCTCGTGATCTCTCGCCTTTCATTTTGCAGACGACATCATAAACGTGATTTTCACCACCTAATTTTGGTTTGAAAGAAAAAGCGTTTCAATATAAATAGACGATCCTGTGGGATAAGTGCTATTTTGGGAATTCTATTGTAGAAAAAAATGATTATAGCTTAGCTCTTTGTCCATGATTTATTTAAAGTCTTTATACAATACCGATGAGATGAAGGGGAAGGAATTCTGATTTTTGTAATAACAGATAATAGCCATTTTTTCGTCAGATAACCACATTAAAGAAGAATGTTTTTTCTTTTTCTTTAACGATTTCTTTCTTTAGAGATTTGCTGCTATTCCAATCTGACTCACTTTCGGAATCAAACACCATCTGTCTACCATATTTCAACTTTAAACGCCAATAATTGTTCTTATCTGGACGATCTATACACATATGCATGTAGTTTTAATTTTTTTTTGTCTGAGACGAGAGTTTTGTGCTTCTCGGGTAAGGGACAAATAAAACATTATTGAAGTTCCTGTATTTTGACACAAATTTATGTTAAAATACCTGGCCTTTAATTTGTTACGAGAGAACAAATTATTTACATGATTTTTGCTTAAATTTTTCCCAGAGAAATATTTCTGAATCAACCTTGTTTCATTTCAAACTTCAAATGTTTTCTTTTTATCAAACTTTTCATAAAACCACAATATTTGAAAATCTCTCTCCCCATCTCCTTCTTCTTCTCTCTCAACTCTCCAGTGAATTAGCAACTCATCTCTCTTCTGATCTTGCACAAGATTACACAGTTGGATAAAAACAGGCTGGTTTCATTAACAATACATCGAAGACCAAGCTAGTTACGTTCCATCATCATCGATCTGGACCCCCGAACTACGACCAGTCATGATACACGAATGTCCTCTCAGGGAGGCACCGTGCCTTGAAAGACTGTTGGATGTCAGACTCGCACCTGATCTTAAATTATTTGCTTTGGTTTTTGTTTTACGGAATATCAACACCTCAATGGGTTATTTAATGCCGACAAAATTTTTAGTACTGGTAATATGTTTATCTTTTCTATTTCTGGGAATATTCCTCCTTGAAGAAATCTATAGCTGGTCATATTTTTTTCAAAGAATGTATAACTGTTTGTATTGCTAGTACAATATAAGCGACCCGGATATAAGAGAAACCCGGATATAAGAGAGATTTTCTCTGGTTCCAAATTAGAGCCTGTGTTAATGTATATAAAATAGACCAAACCCGGATATAAGAGAAACCCGGATATAAGAGACTTCGTATCCGGTCCCGACAACTCTCTTACATCCGGGTTTCACTGTACATTTTTTAAAGTATTGCTGATAATAATTTATCCTTCAAAAATTATTGCTGGTAATAAATATTTTATTACAAAGTGTTTCTGGTATTAAAACCTATTTTTACGCAAGTTTGAGTGCTATTTTCCGATAGCTGGGACCCTAACAGGTGCTACCACCCTGGTTCAGGGTGGAACTGGGAACACCAGCAATTTAGAGGTGGTTCCACGCTCCTCAAAACCTCCTGATCAGAGGCCTTGTTGCTGGATGTAGTTTAACGTCTTACCCAGGACGCGGATGTAGTTTATCATCATACTCAGGACGATGATCTTAAGTGAAACTTGTACAAATGATCCATTGTTAAGGTTGCAGGTAAAATGTTCAGCTTCCTGTACCGCTCCAGTAAGTACCTGACTCCTCATGCTATCCTCTATTTTTATAAGAGCCAAATCAGTCCAAGAATGTGACAAGCATCTAGCTGCTATATGGCTACTCCAACGGAAAGTGCACGGACCGGACGAACTACATTCCCTGATTCCTCCAAGGACACGCCATGCCACTTACTTCGTAGCAAACCATTTCCGTATTCTAATGGTGAGAAGTAAGTTCCGCTCAAGCAGTTTCTTCCCGTGAACCATTGCTTTATGGGACGGACTCTTAAGAGGATGTTTCTCCGGTCACTACAATCTTAACCTGTTCATGGTTAGAGTTAACCGTTATCTTCCATCAGAACAAATTGCATCCTAACGTAACTCTCTATGTCGAGTGTCCCCCGGACCTTGTACAGGATGAACTTTACTGTTAAAAAAATAGCCCAAACTTTATGAACTGGGATATACGAAAAAAAAATTCTACTGCCTCGTAACGACTGCGCATATCAGATTCACAGTTAAGCCAACTTCAATTATAATATTTTGATACTCACAAGTGTCGCGGTTATAGGCAATAAGTAAGATTTAAAGGAATTTGATAAGAGTCAAGACTGAAAGACAAGCTCATAGTATTTCCAAATTAACATGATTTGTCTGTTTCTCACATTCAGTTGTTGTAAATATTACAACTGAATGCTCGCGCCTCTCAGCAGTTGCTATAAAAAGGAAGGACCAAAAAGTATCAACGTGACAAGAAAATGGAAACTGTCACCAAGTAAAAGTACATCGGCTACTGTTGTACAAACTGAAAAAAAAAGCTATAACCATTGTAAAGGAAGGAATAGATCAGAAAACCTATTCCATCGATTGTCGTCGCGTTTCGGACGGCGTGCCTAAAGGCCAATTAGAGAATTTTACATGCCATATCCATTCGGAACGAAAACGATCACGGCTCTCCGCGCATTCTTGTGAAACAAACTGATTTGTGAGGAAATATAATGGGATTGTTTGCCGTTACCTTTCCTACGGTTTTGAATTCCGCGTTTTCCTTTAACAAGACTGGCTTGTACCAAACATGGTAAAGCCATATATATATATATATATATATATATATATATATATATATATATATATATATATATTTCAATAAAAGGTGCAATTAATTTACAAATTCATGAATTATTCATACAAAAAACAAATACAAAGGTTAATGATTTAATTGGCGAGAAATCCATCCATAAT
>CAHIKZ030004834.1:455000-495000 GCA_903632075.3 Acanthosepion pharaonis
GGGAATTATGCAAACGACTAGAATTGAGGTGGTTGGAATGTCGAACTGAACCCTTTATTTCGCTCACGTTGTAATATGGAGACAAAGATGAAGACAATAGTCCGAATAATGTAAATAGTGTACATAATACCTCATCTCAGAAATATAGACAGATACTGAAAGGCCGAAACGTTGTAATAAATATGGCGACAAAGATGAAGACAATAGTACGAATAATGTAAATAGTGTACATAATACCTCATCTCAGAAATATAGACAGATACTGAAAGGCCGAAACGTTGTAATAAATATGGTGACAAAGATGAGGACAATAGTCCGAATAATGTAAATAGTGTACATAATACCTCATCTCAGAAATATAAACAGATACTGAAAGGCCGAAACGTTGTAATAAATATGGCGACAAAGATGAGGACAATAGTACGAATAATGTAAATAGTGTACATAATACCTCATCTCAGAAATACAGACAGATACTGAAAGGGCGAAACGTTGTAATAAATATGGCGACAAAGCTGAGTACAATAGTCCGAATAATGTAAATAGTGTACATAATACCTCATCTCAGAAATATAGACAGATACTGAAAGGGCGAAACGTTGTAATAAATATGGCGACAAAGATGGGAACAATAGTCCGAATAATGTAAATAATGTACATAATACCTCATCTCAGAAATATAGACAGATACTGAAGGGCAGAAACGTTGTAATAAATATGGCGACAAAGATGAAGACAATAGTCCGAATAATGTAAATAGTGTACATAATACCTCATCTCAGAAATATAGACAGATACTGAAGGGCAGAAACGTTGTAATAAATATGGCGACAAAGATGAAGACAATAGTCTGAATAATGTAAATAGCGTACATAATACCTCATCTCAGAAATATAGACAGATTCTGCAAGGCTGAAACGTTGTAAAAAATATGGCGACAAAGATGAAGACCATAGTCCGAATAATGTAAATAGTGTACATAATACCTCATCTCAGAAATATAGACAGATACTGAAAGGCCGAAACGTTGTAATAAATATGGCGACAAAGATGAGGACAATAGTTCGAATAATGTAAATAGTGTACATAATACCTCATCTCAGAAATATAGACAGATACTGAAGGGCAGAAACGTTGTAATAAATATGGCGACAAAGATGAAGACAATAGTCCGAATAATGTAAATAGTGTACATAATACCTCATCTCAGAAATATAGACAGATACTGAAGGGCAGAAACGTTGTAATAAATATGGCGACAAAGATGAAGACAATAGTCCGAATAATGTAAATAGTGTACATAATACCTCATCTCAGAAATATAGACAGATACTGAAGGGCAGAAACGTTGTAATAAATATGGCGACAAAGATGAAGACAATAGTCCGAATAATGTAAATAGTGTACATAATACCTCATCTCAGAAATATAGACAGATACTGAAGGGCAGAAACGTTGTAATAAATATGGCGACAAAGATGAAGACAATAGTCCGAATAATGTAAATAGTGTACATAATACCTCATCTCAGAAATATAGACAGATACTGAAAGGGCGAAACGTTGTAATAAATATGGCGACAAAGCTGAGTACAATAGTCCGAATAATGTAAATAGTGTACATAATACCTCATCTCAGAAATATAGACAGATACTGAAGGACCGAAACGTTGTAATAAATATGGCGACAAAGATGAAGACAATAGTCTGAATAATGTAAATAGTGTACATAATACCTCAACTCAGAAATATAGACAGATACTGAAAGGCCGAAACGTTGTAATAAATATGGCGACAAAGATGAAGACAATAGTACGAATAATGTAAATAGTAACATAGTACCTCATCTCAGAAATATAGACAGATACTGAAAGGCCGAAACGTTGTAATAAATATGGCGACAAAGATGAAGACAATAGTACGAATAATGTAAATAGTAACATAATACCTCATCTCAGAAATATAGACAGATACTGAAAGGCCGAAACGTTGTAATAAATATGGCGACAAAGATGAAGACAATAGTACGAATAATGTAAATAGTGTACATAATACCTCATCTCAGAAATATAGACAGATACTGAAGGACCGAAACGTTGTAATAAATATGACAACAAATATGAGGACAATAGTCCGAATAATGTAAATAGTGTACATAATACCTCATCTAAGAAATATAGACATATACTGAAGGAGAGAAACGTTGTAATAAATATGACGACAAAGATGAGGACAATAGTCTGAATAATGTAAATAGTGTACATAATACCTCAACTCAGAAATATAGACAGATACTGAAATGCCGAAACGTTGTAATAAATATGGCGACAAAGATGAGGACAATAATCCGAATAATATAAATAGTGTAAATAATACCTCAACTCAGAAATATAGACAGATACAAAATAGGATAAATTTGCCTGAAAGCTGAAAGAAACTATCAATATAGGTCATGCTCGTAATAATTGGAGAACTAGGAGTTTAGAAGTGAATCTAGAACTGGGCAGGAAGAACTGAGAATATTTAAGCCACGGTACAATTAATGTCAGCGAGAATACTAATGAACGAACTGAAGAGTTAAAGAAGCTTGTTGTCACTTTATCCATATTGACAATTACTAAATGCTCCCCCGCAAATGATAATAAGAGACAAAGGGAAATTAAAAAGGAAAAAAAAGCGAGAAAGAAAATATAAAGAAGTTTTATTCGCTTTAAAGATAGAAGGATAGGAAGGAAGGAAATGGAAGAAAAAAAAATGAAGAAAGGAATATCACGAAAAATTAGGTGAGACCCTTATAGTCTGAAAACTCATAATTCAAACTAAATGTTTTAAAGAAGGAAAATTAAAAAAAATATAACAAAATTCTCTTTGGCAAATTATGTACTGCATGGGGATGATGAAAGAAAGAAAAGAATTATAAGAACTGAAAAATGGTCATCCCCATAATAATTGACGTATGCCGATCGTACATGAAAGACTAAAGTTATGATAGAACGATTAGACATTGTAGACTTTGTGAGATTCGATCTCACTCAGTATACAATTATAACGACCTGGTCTCTGATATGAACATTTAAACACAGAGAAAGATTATCAATGTGGATGATGATGATGATGACGACGTCGACGATGATGATGATGATTCAGCGATTGCCGAGAAAAAAAAATGACGCTAAAAGGAATATGTTTAAAACAAAGAATCCAGCAATAAACCTCTTTGCAACCTGGGTGTCGTCGTTGAAATCTTTGATGATAGGCATCTTAAAATCGCTGCGTTTCTGAGAAAAAAAATGGCAAAAGAAAACGCTAAAAAATATATTTCCCTGTAAAAATTAAAAAAAAACAAAACGAAACAAAGCGTGTAATAGATTTGGTTAAGACACATTGAATGATATGAACTAAGCCTTTGGAAAGAGAACGGGAAGTAGAGAAGTAAGATGATTATCAGAAGGAAAAAAGGAGCCATTGGCAGAGAAACACGGTACATTTTTTAAGCACTCTTTACATAGGAGGTAAATTTGAAAGTCAATTGAAAACACGAAAGGAAAACAAGACAAAACAAACTTATAAATGAAGATATATCGTACTACATCTGTTTGTTGTCTTGTTCATCTTTTGCAAAAATGATGAACAAGGGAAGTAGTTCAACTGATAAAAACGTTAAATTTAAAAGATTTTAATATTTGCTATCAGCATTAATCTTGTACAAAAAGACAGTTACAATGAGGATTATTAAACAAATTTTCACAAAGTTTATTGAAATGAAAACTCACTCTACCTCACTATATATATATATATATATATATATATATATATATATATATATATATATATATATATATATATATATATATATATATATATATATATATATATACAGACACATAACACACACAGACACACGCAAACACACAGGAATATATATATATATATATATATATATATATATATATATATATTTGATATCTCTGATATTGAGCGCTTTCTAATATGTACCGCATATAATATATATAAATAATAGTATATTACATATATATGTATATTTATATTTATATACACACACACACACAGACACACACACACATATATATATATATATATATATAATTTATTTTAGGATATTAAAGCAAAAGCATGTTAAAAATCGCTACATAATTACAATTATGTTTCGACACTACAAATGTGTTTCCTCCGTCCATGTTAAACTACTGGTGAGTGAACGATTAATTTAATTTCAAAAGCAGAATACTTCCTCTTTTTCTGAAAAAAAAAACAGAATAAAAATAGGCTTGTGGCCTTTACCTTGATTAAGCAATTGAATGTGACCTACGCTAAATTCAAACTCACCGAAAAAAATGAATATAGGTTATGACACGAAGTTGTCTGCATATAAATCCTAGACAATTTCGATATGGACAGATACACGTGGTTACATTATTTCCTTATTCTGTCACACACACACACACACACACACACACACACACACACACACACACACACACACACACACAGATACATACAAGGCATATAAGCTAGACTAAAGAAACTTATTAATTCAGAGACTTTTATTTGTTTTTTCGTCGATTCAGAATATTTTCCAGTTTCTTTTGTCTTCTGAACCGGTTCCCAAAATCCATTATCATATATATATATATATATATATATATATATATATATATATATATATATATATATATATATTAGTGGTAAATATACACATACATATGCAAAATATACAAATATATATCCATAAATGCATACACATACATATATATTTTTGAGTAAAAAAATTCCAAGAGGATAGAATCCAGGTAGAACTCAATGTCCTGGACAGAGTAAGGATATAATAAAAAAGGCTTAAACTAATATTCCATGGTCATAATTTATTCCATTGGAATCGTAATTACGATTCAATTCATCAGACTTACAAATTCAAAAACTCTTTTTGAATTTGTAGGTCTGATGAATTGGATCGTATTTTCGATTCCAATGGTATAAATTATGACCATGGAATATCAGTGTTTAGGCCTTTTTTATTATATATATATATATATATATATATATATATATATATATATATATATATTAATAATCCAACTCACCACTCTTTGGATTTAGTCACTTTTGGGATTATTTCAACCAACACTTTTATCCCCATAGCCCAGTGGATTGGTTAAGTAATCCAAAAAGGGATTTGACCCAAAGAATTGTGAGTTCAGTATATGACCACAACAGAGGGAACATAACTCAGGGAGTTGAGTTGCTAAAGAGAATTAACTCATACTGAGATCTTCTCCCCCAAAAAGACATGCCACGTGGAATTAGAACAATCTACACCCACGGACTAAATAAAGGTTTCGAGCAATTCAAAGTATATCACCTGAAGAAGGCCGGACCGTACAACGGCCGAAACATCGTTAATATAGCGATAAATATCCGAATGATGTAAGCATTGTAAATTGTTATATTTGTGCAGGCCTGTTTTCATGCAATGTGGCTGTGACTTTTTTTCCTTACTCCAACCCCAACCCCCTCCATTTGTTTACATTACTTTTAAAAAATGATATTTCCACATTTTTAGCTTAGATTATTTCCCATATGGGTTGAATTTTCTGAACAAACAACAAACGTTGGCCAATGTACCAATTTCTTTTTGGTGATTTTTCCAAGTTTTGGAATCCCAACGGACACCAGTTGTTTTGTAGATATTTATACTATTGTAAATAATACGTTTGGAATATCTAAGTTCAGAACCTATTCGCCCGAACAAGCACTTAGCTCTAATTTGTGTTTCTACGTTTCTTTGAAATATATCATATATGACTTGTTTTAACTGACAAAGTGTAGAAGTTAATTTCCATTGATACCCTCAAAGTAAGACCATGATCATTCCGTTAGAATTATTATTTAAAGGCAAATATTCCTGTATTTGAAATTCTCAGAAAAACATACGTAATTATAAGCTAATAACAATGGGACATAATTTTACATGGGATATTTGGGATATTATCTGGAGAATTTAAATTAATCCAACATTAAAATTCTTTAAGTTGTAGAAAAATATACAATTTTTACATCATTCAGAAGAGAAAGAAATTCTGCAAAAAGCGTACAAAATAAAAGTAATTTATATTTTTTTATAAGAAACATATTCTGGAATTATTAAAGCATTAACCATTGGTCTTAAACTTATTTTCGCCAGTATCTCTCTCTCTCTCTCTCTCTCTCTCTCTCTCTCTCTCTATATATATATATATATATATATATATATATATATATATATATATATATATTCATACACGTTTCATTAAATAATATAGACAAGTGTTGTCTATTTATTTTATAAACATTATTTTATAACATTATCGTTGGACGAAGAAAGAAATTCACAATATTGATCCATATTTTTTTAATAAAAATTTTTTAAACGTGT
Source organism: Acanthosepion pharaonis (assembly GCA_903632075.3). Taxonomy (NCBI): domain Eukaryota; kingdom Metazoa; phylum Mollusca; class Cephalopoda; order Sepiida; family Sepiidae; genus Acanthosepion; species Acanthosepion pharaonis. The sequence goes on from CAHIKZ030004834.1 coordinate 461,433, forward strand.
ATGAATGAAAAAGATGCTGTCTAAATACACATAATATATATATATATATATATATATATATATGTGTGTATATATATATATATATATATATATATATATATATATATATATATATATATATATATATATATATATATATATATATATATAGAGAGAGAGAGAGAGAGAGAGAGAGAGAGTGAGTTAGATAGATAAACATGTACGATAGGAAAGCTTGACAGAAACTGACAATCCTAAATAAGTTCTGTTGACTCTTTGTGGAGTATGAGATCACAGCTCTCAAATTCTGTAAACTCCCTGAGGAGTACAGGGACACAGCTCTCAAGTCCCGTGTATTTCCGAGGAATACAGAGTCACAGTTCTCATATTCCGCAGACTCCCAGAGGAGTGCTAGTCCCAGCTATATATATATATATATATATATATTTGGTTGGATAGATGTGAGTTTGTGACCCTGGGTTTCACGCTTTAGCGATCGTCAGACAAACTGATTAATGTTTTAAAAAAATTGGGTTTATGTAGATTGCGTGTATTGGTGTTATTGTGGAAGTGGTGGGGGAAATTTCGTCGTTTTGTCATTCATCGTACATAAATTTAAAAATAAATATAAATAATAATAATTTTACCTATCATAATTTTACACAAACCCCACCACACGCATATACATACATGCGAGGAAATATTTTTCAGTGCAAAAACACTTAATATGACATGTATACAGTAACGAGACATTTCCGCCACACTTCGAATGTTTAAATTTCAACATTTCAACATACAAATGCGTATGTATAGATATAACACCACCCGTATACATACATGTGTCATAGCCGAAACTGCCCACATATGTTTATATATGTATGAATCCCGACGGACGACCAAGTATGTATATGTGTCTGCATACATCGATGTTTGCGTTAGTACGATGAATGACAAAACGACGAAATTTTAGATAAATAATTTACAGTCATGTCTATTTCAAATAGGGTAATAGGGTATCAAAGTCGTGCGTCAAACACAGCGGTTTAGGTGGGGTTCAATAGCGTAGTAGGAATTTGTTTTCGTGTTTGCAAATTGGAAATCTGAATCTTAGGAACTTTTGTATAGGATTTTATCTTTGGTCCGTAAAGGTAATACTACAGCTTTCTCATCTAAGAAAAGGTTATTTATTTTTATGTGTTATTGTAAGTAGGTGCTCTTCCTTTTATTTCCCATATATATATATATATATATATATATATATATATATATATATATGTATATTAGAATTATGGTTACATCCTATTTGAAACAGTTATTTTACTTATGAAAATATTCCTAATACTTATAAAATTAAATTATTACGTGGATTATATATATATATATATATATATATATATATATATATATATATATATATAATAAAAAAAGCTCAAACACTAATATTCTATGGTTATAATTTATCACATTGGAATCCAATTCATCAGACCTACAAATTCAAAAAGAAATAGGAAAATATATCTCCGGTTATAAAAATTAAAATATTAGAGTGTGAGTATGAGTGGGAGTGGGAAACAAGTATGAAACCTCTAGGGAGAGGGTGTAACAGAAGAAAGAAGAACAGGAAGGCCTAAAGGTGGGGATTAAAATTTAACAGAAAGAATTTTTAAAGAGAAGGGTTAAATAACGGTTTAAAAGATTCTTTTTTTATTCTGGATTCTATTTTCGACAGATTTGCACCAAAATTTACATGCACATGCTCCAAGACCGACTTTGCATTTCCCAACTCCCATCGATAATGGAAATAATCGATTTTTTATGTTTCTACGGCAATTTTCATGTAGTTTGCGGCCATTTTCTACTGGTCAGACTGAAAGCCTATAGCTGGCTGCCACGAATAGGCAGGAAGATTCTATTGCCCAGCGTGAGAGCCAACAGCTGACTGACACGAATGTTAACTAGCATGCTAGCATGCAAAAAAATCGATAGCTGCATTCGTCACAAGTGGAAAAAATTTAAATCTGCATGGCACTTTACTCCAATTGGCTCATTCGCTTGCTTAAACTCAACGTTGATTCTGATTCCGTAGAACTGGGTTGGGCGTGAAAAAGTATTTGTTGTTAACATTCTTTTTTCCTTCGGTTTTTCCAGTTACGAGTCCTTTTTTAAAGCTGATCATTTTGTGTTCATTTTGTTTAGTTCTTTTTTCGGAACAGATTTAATGTTTAGTATAGAGCTTAGAAAAAATTCGCAGTGTGAAATAGGCAAGAAGTAAGGCATATAGCAACATCAGCACGGAAAAGGGCACTCCTTTAAAAAAGGCAAGGAAGGGCAAAAATATTTTAAGTCAAGTGATAGCGATTGCTGTATGAGTCGTACGATTTTTGAATCAAGCACGGACAACGCCGGGCCATGCTGTATATATATATATATATATATATATATATATATATATATATATATATATATATATATATATATAAGCAGTGTATACACTGAGTTCAACATTGGGGCAGTTTATTTCGTGTTTGAACGCAATGTTCAGGCCATATGGATTTAATAGTAAGTAGCTCTACTATTTATAGACGTTAGTCAGTGGGGCACTATAAGTGTGAAAGTAAGGTTCTTCTGGTTTAATGAGTTATTCTAACGGCTATTGTTAATGTATGAATAGAAATTACGTTAAAGACCTTCGTTGGCCGACATAGAAATAAGGACGCACGGTAGAGATTAAAGAACAACTTGAAAAGGACCATTGTCTCCTGTTGATTCAACAACCAACTGAGAGACAGGCAGCTGTTACAGGACAACGCGGAGAGGCAAGATCTATCGGCTATCCTCACTTGTTAAATCAAATAATATGAACACACACACACATAAACACACACATAAACACACACATAAACGCACACACACACACACGCACACACACACACACACACACACATATATATATAGTTTTAAGGTGTGGTATATTTATAGGATAAAGTGCTCAATATCAGAGATTGAGCGCATGCAAATATAAATATAAAAGTGAACACTGAAGTCAACACTCAGAGGCGACAGGCTGTTTGATGCTTGGCGCTAGCGTCAGGGCGAAGATTGCGTCTAGCATGAAACAGCCTGTCGCCTCTGAGTGTTGACTTCAATGTTCACTTATATATATACATATATATATATATATATATATATGAAGAAAGATAGTTTTATGAGATAAAGTGCTCAATATCAGGGACAGAGCGTATGTAAATATAAATGTGAACATTGAAGTCAGCACTCAGAGGCGACAGGCTGTTTCATGCTAGATGCAATATGGTCTGATGAATGCATCTAGAATGAAACAGTCCTTCGCCTATGAGTGTTAACTTCAATGTTCACTTATATATATATATATATATATATATATATATATATATATATATATATTGTGAGCAGTTTGTTTCGTGCTTGAACTCACACACATACATGGTATATATGCTAGACTACAGAAACTTATTAATTCAGAGACTTTTGTTTGTTTTTTCGTCGATTCAGAATATTTTCCAGTTTCTTTTTGTTTTCTGAACCGGTTCTCAAAAGCCATTATGAAAATATATATATATATATATATATATATATATATATATAAACTTTTTTTACCGGACAACACACTGAGCTGTGATAGGTGAAGCGCCATAGCTGAAAGTAGGCGTATTGGAATGTAATAAAATAAACATTTGAACATCAAGTTTTTGTCTTTCACTCATTGCCCGACAGCTGACGCCAATGAGAAATATAAAATGACTTGGTCCACTAATCAGGTTTCAACTTTTAAAAGATGTTTGACACTCATGTGACACAAAATTGATTGATGCAAAATCAACTGAGACTCGCTTTTGATGATAAATATATCGAGCAGCAGGATGTGTGGATATGTAATAGATAGCAACTCAAAATGAGAAATCTAAGAACTGAGTTCGATTTCAATTGAGTTCATGACACTCAAATGACCTTGGGAAAGGTACGAACTACGGGTTAAATAGTAAGGCAGGCTGGACTCTTCAGCCGCGGTTGGTAACCAGTCTAAGAAGAAGGAAATCTTCGAATTCAAAACAGGTTGGGCATAGGCCTAAGAACACCATCCCGTAAAAACTTGCTATAGAAACCACTGCAGCAATACCTAGCGTGCTGAGAGCTCGAGCTCCATACTCCTCAGTGAGTATATAGAAGTTGTGAGGTGTAACCACATGCTTCTTAGGCATTCTATGGAAGTTGAGACCTGTCTACTCAGAGTCCTCAGGAAGTATAGGGAATTTGAGAGGTGTTTTAACATACTCCTCATGGAGTCTACGGATCTTGAAAGCTGTGGTCCCATACTCCCCATGGAATCTACAGAACATGATAGCTATTGCAGTATACAGGACTTGAGAGTTGTGCTCCCATACTACGGAACATGATAGCTGTGACTCCGTACTCCCCAGGGAGTACACGGGACTTGAGAACTGCGGCCCTATACTTGATGGGGAGTATGTGTGATATTTGACAGAATATTTGACGTATGGAAAACTTATTCTCTCTTGAATTGAACACTCCTTGGCAAAAGAAAGAAGCACGGTTGATATCTATATATCCGTCAAGGCAAGATCTTAAAATATTTCGATCATCAAAAATAATTTTTCTGAGTTTGTCTCGATTTAAATATATCTTTATTTATTTATTTATTTTATTATTTATTTAAATATATTTTTTATTCTGAATTGAATGAATCTGAAATTCTAGAACGAGAAAAATTGCGTCATTAGCCATTGAAGATTGCGTGTTTTTTATGCACGACAGAACTGTTACTTTTTGGGGGGGAGGTATTTTCTTGCACCTGCAGCATCTTCTTAAAACCTGTCAGGCTCAGTTTAACACTTTTCTGCACTCTATTTCCACAATTTTATAATTTGAAAAAAAGGGAATCGAATTAAAATGAGAATCGTTCAGGAAAGACTACATAATTCATGTGAAAGATGGCTTAAAGTGATTTAAAGACAAGGAAAATATTTTAATTAGTGAATAATTATCTAGGAATTTACGGGAACAATATGTTTTTTCGAAACACATACACACACACACGTGCACAAATACATACACAGAGATATGTACACACATACATATAAGTAAGTCTCTTACATTATAATTTTGATTAGGGAACGGTTTAAGTTCAAAAATAATATATATATATAATATATATATATATATATATATATATATATATATATTCACTTCTATAGATGTGAGTTCTTAACCCTGGGTTTCACGCTTTTGCAAGCATCTACAAACTCAACACACACACACACACACACCCACGCACGTGCTCACACACACACACATATATATATTAGTTTATTGCTTAAACGATATATTTATTGGATAACCAGTTGATTTATTAATCAATTTATTCATTTTTCTAACTTAACCTGAATATTTGATATTTTATTGGAGAAATATTCAGAGAATGGTAGATCGAAATAAAAAATAAAAAATAATGTTTGGGGCAATCAATTATTCGGATAAATAAAAAAAAAATCCATTCATATATATATATATATATATATATATATATATATATATATATATATATATATATATTCAAATAGTAGCTAAATAATTTAGACATATCATGTCTAATACTTTTTTTTTTATTTTGTCAAAAGGATTATTTCTTGGTAGTCTTAGAGAATTGATTAAGAAAAACCAAAATTTTCAAATAGATTCTATTTTCGTTTCAATCTCATAAGACCATCTTCAGGATATATATATATATATATATATATATATATATATATATATATATATATATAAATGAATTTTACTTGCGTTTGCTTGTCTAATGAAAATTCTTTAAGTTTAGGGCTATTATTCTGGAAGAATTTACACATACATTTTATTTTGTCTACTGAATGCATTCACAGTTTATAAGCTATTATCAAACATTTTTACTTCTGTCTTCCTAGGGTTGTATATATGCGAATGCATTCTATTTTCCTTGGTAGCTCCCAATTGTCGCCTCTTGACATGTCAATGGCTGTCATGTTTTTCTTATATAAGTCATGCGTCTTTTAAGCTTCATTGTGTTGTTTCTTTCGTTTTATTAGTTGTGAAATGTACTTTGTAGGATTTTTCTTTATTTTTTTCCTGATGTCTTTTACTATTTGCTGTCGTTTTTCCAGTTTATAAGATACAGAATTTTAGATTTATTGTTAAGTATTTGTTACATTTCATCTTGTATTGGCAATAGACGATTTATCGGACTGATACATACAGAGATTGTTTCAACAATATATGTGTTGGTTGAGATTCATTGATTTGTTTTTATGGCTTATCAACACTTTTGAAGGTTATTTAAATCCAGAAAATATTTTTAGATGGTAAGAAGTTCTTTTAGATGATAATTATTTACTGATGCAAGTTTTACACATTAACCCATAGCTGGGAGGAGAAGATTACTCGACGCGTTTTTTTTTTTGTTGAATTCATATAGAACAATAGAAATAATTTCAACTAAGAAGTTTACAAAGACGACAACGAAGTTATTTCGCCATCAACGTCGAATAATTCGAAACAAAGACAATAAAAGTATGACTCAGGATAAAGCCCCCGACTCGTGACGTTGGCAGAAAAAAAATATACGAGTGTCTTCATGACGCCGTCAGTGATATCAAATCCAATCCCAAAACAATTGATGGCTTCGATGAATTTGTTTTTTACGGTTAATCAACCTTCTGCGGGTTATTTAAAGTCAGAAAGTATTGTTTCAAATTATAAGAATTCTTTCGAGATAATAATGATTTACTCATACAAGACTTACTAATTAACCCATATCTGGGGGAGATAAAGGATTCATACATTTCCCAATGGTATTTGCGCGTAAGTGAATATAACGATCCCAGCTGGAATTGGAACTCGGCTCTACGATTAACAATTCCAAGCCATTATACATTACACCACCTGCACATCCGAGTATTCCCAAGTGGTCACCCATCTAGATATTGACCAAGCTTGACGTTGCTTAACTTCGGTGATCGTATTGTTATTAGTTTCTATCGAATATTTTAAGAGTGTTTTTCCTTTATTGTATTAATAGTTTAAACTATTAATACAGATCGTTCGCATGTTGACCATGAGATCCGTGTTCGAATTGAAGGAAGGAAATTTTCTGCTGTTATCGGATTGGCAGGGTCGATCCCAGCGTGCGGTACCTTTTCACCCAAGCCTTGTGAGTGAAATTGAGTAGACGGAACCCTTGGGGTACGTCGATAGCTATGCTAGCACGAAGTCACAAGTCATCGTGGCTGAGGGCTTAAGCGTGCTGGACTTGTTCAAATTGTTGACCACGCTAGATAACACGCTCTGTCCCGGAAACTCTAGCTAAGGTCTGTTCAGCATAGTTCTAGTATAAACGACAGGTGGACTCTGCAATAGGGATTGTCTAGCATCCCCAGTAGACGGATAAATTCGAATACGAGCAGCCAGCTATACATGCATATATTTTAATAGCTTAAAAGCTTACCTATCGGGCTGCATTTAAACTAGCTCCTTCGGAGGGATCTTGATTGGGCCTTCATCACAATAGATAGAAGGGAGAAGATGTGATAGCCAACAATAAACTATAGAAGAACTCAAAGTATTACATAAACATTTAAGCTTACCTTTTAAAAGTTCAATGATAAATCTTCCGACGCCTCTTAATTTAAAGACAATTTGATGTACGTAGGTCCTTACTTTCAGTATAAGCAGTTATCTTTATTTCATGTTTGACTATTGCTGGATTTCACAATTAATTTCGATTATTCCAAAATTTGTTTACAAATTATAAAAATTGTTATCGTAGAAAAAAGTCGTCGCAAAAAAATCACGTAAAAAAATCGGCGAAAACAATCAAAGTAATGAAAATTTGGAAATCCAAAATGTCAGGATTGCGGGTTCGGATCCGATACGGAATATTTTAAATTTGTTAACATAGTCGGCCTGATTCCAAAATGTTATGATATGTTGGGTTACGGCCTATTGGAGTAAAGTTAAAAAGTGCGACACAGTGATACACTGTCATTCGCATTTATTATATAGATTTGTATTTTAATGTTTTGCTTAGGTTACTTTAATTTACTTTATTTGTAATGTGGTTAGTAAAACATTTGTTAGTCAATGTTTGTTTTATGTTTTGAGTTATAGAATGCATCTCCTATACAGACCGCATCATAACTGATGCAGGTTAAAACCTCATCAAACAGGAAACAGGTTAATTTCGAAGACCTCAAATCCACCGTCAAAATGAGAAAGCTGAAAACGTGTGGGCACATCATAAAAGCTGAAAATTGCTATCCTGCAAGTTACTGCCTTCAGAAGAAGAGACAGGCAGGGAAAAAATAGGCGGAAAACGTCACTGAGTTAACTGGAAGATCCTTCACAGAGACTTGGATATTAGGATGTAACAGAAACATTTGGAGGGAGCTGGTGAGGTGCCCGGTTGAACAGTGACCCTACGACCAAAACCAATGGTACTAAGATGATGATGATAGATTATTGCGCGTGTAGAGAATATTAGGTCTACTATATTGAATTATTTGTAATGATTTGCGCAAAGAAATATTAACGGGAGACAGGCCGCCCCCTTAACGTAAGACTTCAAGAACACCAGAAAGCTGTAACACGAGGGGAAGTGAAAAAATCAGGCTTAGCTGACCACATACAAAGAGAAAAGAGAAATCACTGCCCTCTGTGGTATCAGGTTGAAATCATAGACATAGAACATTATTGGAAAATTCGTAAACTTTATATGTTAGGCCACAAAAATCTCCTGAGCCGACCAAGGATAGAAATGAATACAATTTGGGAATCAGTAATAAGGAGTGCTAGAGAAAAGCAATAATAACAACAAAAATTCTAATATGAGCACTGGTAAAAATGTTTGCTGAAGACATTAGGTTTATACTATCCAGAAATTCATACACATTAGTTAGATCCAGTGACAGGACCTAAAGATAATGAGGGGGGATGAACAGGAAATAACTGATAACTGACATCCATTAGACATGGCATGTAGACTAGAACACTCTAACCCAGTGAGCGAAATAAAGGGTCCAGTTGGATATTCCAATCGTTTGAAGAAGTCCGGAAGCATACAACGGCCGAAACGTTGTGATAAATATGGCAACATAATGAGCAATGTAAATAGTGTATTTGTAATGATATTTTGGTTAATTGTGTAGGTATTCACACTTGGAGTTGGTTTTTTTCTATTCTAAAAAGGAAATTAAAAATCTTCACCATTCGAATCGCTTACTACAAAGAATTCTGTATTGACGTTAAAAAATGTGTGATTTCGGAACGTGTTTTCTTATTTTACACTTTGTATCTTTATTTAATATAACGCCGAGTGGTGTAAATTGTTGGGTCAGGTTTTATTTATTTCATTTTATAAAGTTGAGATGCAAAATTATGCTGGTATTAAAGCGATAAGGGAATCCATGGCAACATTGTCGACTTGTGTGTATATATTTCCAAAGTGGCGGTAAAAGTGGGGTTGTATGGCGCAGGATAGGAGCAGTTTCTTGACAATTTCAGCTTTCATTTTCTTAAATAAAGAACGTTTTTTATTTTTATTAAACAAAGAACTTTCACTGGTCTTCAAGTAACTATGCATAAATGCGACAATTGCTGCTCAAATATACCTAATATAAATATACAATAAACCAAAGTATTGCCAAAATTCATCCTTACAAATCTCCCAACAGACAGCATACTAAACGAATGCACTGAAATTGAGAAAACAAAATAAAAATAAAATGAGGAACAAACAAACCAACAGCAACCAACAGCGACATCATAAAAATGGTAATATAAACTGAAATGACATCTGCCTATGAGATTATGGACAGTGCTCGGTGTCGAAATCGCATTATATATTTATATATATATATATATATATATATATATATATATATATATATATATAATAACTCGAGACCAACACTCAGAGGCGACACGCTGTTTCATGCTCGACGCAATCGTCGGGAGCAGTTTGTTAATTTGTTCATTTATTTGGATTAATTTATTTTACTTGTTTTTCTTGTTTATTTATTTTTTGATTTTTGATTTTCTATATTTTATTTTCTCTTTTCGGTTTTCGATTTTTAAGTGACGTACTAAGTTTTTATCATTATATAGCAGTTATAGCTATTTTTTTGTTCATTTTTGGATTGATTCTTGTAGTCTATTCTTATTTATTTGGATTGATTATTTTTACTTGTTTATTATATATTTATTTTTATTTATTATATTTCGTCTATCTAACGGGAGTGGTTTGTTGTTTATTATTTTATTTTAATTAATTTATTTATTTTACTTGTTATTATTATTATTTTTTATTATTAATTTACTTGATTTTTATTATTATTATTTTGTTTATTTGTATTTATTCATTTCGGTTTTCGATTTTTAAGTAACGTAGTAAAAATTTGTTTTCATGACTGCATTTACAGATGAGCTCAGATCGTTTATTTAGTAATTTATTTTGATCTGGGAAGGTAATAATAGCTTTTTTTCACCAAGCAAAGTTTGCAGGTTTTTGATTGATTGTTGTAGGTTGATGATCTTTTCCTTATTTTCCTTGATATATTAGGTGTGATTCGCTTTTAATTTCCCAGATATACTTAGAAAGCACAATACAATTACCAGGAGACTAACGCACTGTATTTTCTTGATCTCACATTTTTCCACTGATATAATGATTTTCTAAGATGTTACACAGAGCCAGTGAGGATTTAATTGTTTTAGCGTAATTGATCTCGCTAGACAAGCTTGCTAACCATTACATGACTTCAAGGTGTCCAAATGCTGATTTTCTGAGCGTAGCACAAGGCTAGAAGTATAGAGCACCAAGCGAGGTTTGAACTCAGCATTTGATCTAGAGAGATAAGTTTGCTAACTATTGCACCAATTCGAGTTACCTATTTTCCACTTTCAGGAAGCAAAATGATTATATTGAATCAATTTCAAGGTCTTTTGCTGGGAAAGTTGTTTTACTGTGTCGTGCAAGACAGTTTTTTCAGAATCCATGTTGCACAGTTATAAATGTGCCGTTCGTCTGTGCATAGAACATCGCTGCCATATCTGGTCTGATGATCAGACTATATATCTCGAGATTCCCGACAAAATATAAAGAATGTGTAATGTTATTGGTCTTGACCTGGCATCTCGACTACAAACGCATTCCCATCGCCGTCACGTGGCTACCCTCACTACTTCCCTTTTCTACAAATATTTTCATGGCAATTGTTCTGATGAGCTTTACTCATCATCTTACGGTTGAAATGTCTACATGTAACCATAAATGCCATTCAAATGTTTTATTTTCCCCATGTCTCGCCTGTGGAACTCTCTTTCAATTGCTTGCTTCCCTGTCACTGACGTTCTTCCTTCCCTGACATCAATGACGTTCTTCCTGAAACGTGTTCTTTGATGCGCCTTTCTCCTCACTAAATCTTCTCATGCTCTTTCACTGTCTTCGTCTTAGTGGCATCATCGCCATCTTCTGTCTTCCTGAAACCTGTTCTTTTGTTATCCTTTCTCATCGCTAAAGTCTTTTCACTCTCTTCGACACCCAGTAACCCCTTGTGTCTTAGTGGCTTTATCGCCTTCCTTCGGGTGAAATGACTAAAAAACGAAATTTAACCTATATTAGAGACTAGCTAAGATACATACAGAGGATTTGTTCACAAATAGCGAGAGTTTTTTTTTTCATAAAGACTCAATTTTCTGTTTTGTGTCTTTATTTATTTTCACGTGTGTCCATTCTTTTTTCGCTGATGGTCGGTGTGTCCATTCTTTCCTCGGATTATTCCCACTCAGAACTAAATACAATGATTGTAAACTGAGGCCAGTTTTATATCCAGATTGATTGGTAGATATCCAAATAGAAACGAAACCTCCAAGTCTTCCATTATAGAAGAGGCTTCGCCCGGCAGCCAAAGATGCTTGTATTTGCGTTGGTCATTACACATTCTATTGATATCACACCCACCCACAAACACACACGCACACACACGCACACACACACACATATATATATATATGTATACATGCATACATGTGTGTGTGTGTGTGTATGTATGCATGTGTATGTGTGCGAGTGTTAGTTGACGCCAATTTGGATGTTGCACACTGATTATATTGGTTTCCAGTACTTATATAGCAAATGGCGTCATACAAATAATGAAATATTTATGTAACCCGTAATATCATTGTGGAGGGTGGGGGTGTTAGACGAATACATCAAATATTTAAGGATTAAAGATAAAAGATTAAAACTGTAAGAATAGTTACACTGAAAAGTTTGGCACTACATATAGACTACTGAAGAGGTCTGCATTTGAAACAACTACACAGAGTGAAAATTTTGGATTTTTTTAATCTCTGCTACCGAATTCGCTTCCTCACTCACTTTATTTTCGCCATTTCTGTCGCCATTTTATAAACTGGAATTTGAGGAAAAATATGCTTCAGCGAATAATTTTCCAATTTTTGATAAAAAAAATTAGTTTGCGTATCTATCTGTACATTTATTGTATTTTATAAAAGAAAACCCGGAAGAAATGTATCGCCAAGTATCAAGTGTTACGGATAGAATTATATTACATGTATGATTCAAATAAAATTCTATTGTCTTTGCATTAAAAAACACATTCAAAATGAAGAAAAAGTTATTGTCAGTGATCTGGAATTAATAGAAGCGAAAAGACAATATTGCAGTACGATATATGATTTATTATAATAGGAAATTTAGGGATAATTCCGATTGTCTCGTAAAGGTGATTTAAGTTCCTAGTTTATAATCAATCATATGATCATCATTAAATGGCAATACCTAATGGATTTACGCTAAGATAACACTTAAGGTATCGATTGTTTACGTCTATCTTTCATTATTTTTAAGAAATTCGAAAGTCAATCCATTTAATTAGTTTGGCTGTCAATTGAAATTTCAAAGTACTGAACAATGGTCATTTTTTATCATAATATTTTATTATCTGGGGACATTCGTGAGAACTTCACTGTTAGTTTTGTCTTTATCTTCGAGAAATGTCTTCACACTTTAATGTATCTGGTGTTTGTAGTTCTATACATTTGATCTATACATCAGTGGCAACCATTTATTCTGCTTGATTCTTTTGCATCTGCATAGTCCTATAAAAGAGCTGAGAAGCGACATCATCCAGAGTGTACTCACTCTCGACACATGAGTCCAAACCCTGATATCATGGTATGGTTGTGATATATATATTGCAATAATCATTTGCCTTTCTGTTTCTAATCCTGTTGCACTAATGTGTTGTTTTGTTTAACAGGATACTTTCCGGGCCGACAATTTCCCTGGTCGACACAATAGCCAGCTTCTGATCCCCATTTGAAAATATACAGGAGACGATGGGACGACACCGTGCCATTTCAATTTGCACCCCTAAAAAAAATCTACCACTATTTTATCAATGTGTGCAAGAAGTGTGAAATGATATATCCCAAGATGGTACTTATGCATGTAGGCATGAGTGCAGGTCTGTAGTAATATAGATTCTACCTCCTATTGGTAATCTCCTTATTTTGGAGGTTCTATACGTATTGATCCGATCCAGTAATATTGCATCAAATTATGTAAATAATTACATTGAAGCACATATTCAAGATATTGGCAACTTATTTCCTACCACTATATATATATATATATATATATATATATATATATATATATATATATATATATATATAATGAAAAAAAAAGACCACTTTAAAGGTACCATTACAATAATTTATTTCACCAAAATCCTTTTAAAGGACTCCGGATCATCAGGTAACACTTCCAACAACGAAATGAAAGAAAAAATGGGATTAGAAATTCATGGGTAATGTAATTTTTGTAATTTAACAGGGAGGGTGATAGTTGTAGTTAACGAGACAAGGTAGAGTATAGGGAGGGGTTAATTTCATATTTCTCTTAAGCATGCTTTATATTGGGGTAGGAGGAGTGACCGAACCGTGACCTATTTAGATGGTTAACTTAACGGAAATGATATATAGGAATGGGAGGGGAGTGGGGGGAAAAGAAAAGGAAAAATGGAAAGGAGAGAGGATACAGACGACAATAATACAGATATATCTAAATGAGTGTTACGGAAAAGAGAGAGGGGGAGAGGGAAGTGAATCGAAAGAGGCTGTAATTTTGTTTTAACAAAATTATGTAAAAGATAGATTTCAATGCTTGATAGAAATTTAGATGTCTAAAAAAATGATGAATGTTATCAATTTAAACATTTAATTTTTAAGTAAATAGTTTAGGGACTTAATATAAGTTAACTACTATTTTTATGAGCACATTAGGGATTTAATATAAGTTAACTACTTTTTTTGTTAGCACATTTATCGAGAACATATTAAAGATATATTTAAAATTATAATAGTTTATTTACCCGACCAATTGTACTTTCATAATATTGTAAAAAATTTCGGTAACAATAACATCGATATTAGTTTTAATTTAAATCTAATTTATGAATGTAATTTTTCTTTATTATTATATGGGTAAACTTAATTAAACATATATATATATATATATATATATATATATATATATATGTGTGTGTGTGTGTGTGGGGGGGTGTATTGCACTCAAGCGTGAAATATACTGTTGCTGCTTGTTCTGAACCTCAGTGTCCACTTTCATATTTACATACTCTCTATTTCTGATATTGAGCATTTTTGGCCATAAATATAGCATGACTTAAAACTATATATATATATATATATACACGTTGAATATCAAATGTAGATCAGATATGGATAAGAATCCGACAAGATGATGAAATGAAATAAAGAAAAAACGAGGAAACTAATCTCAATCTAACATGTTTCAACCTTTATAAAGGCTTCATCAGAGATCGAGAATAGAAATGAAAAAAAAACCCCAAAAAACAGACAAAATCTGTCTATATTTCTGAGATGAGGTATTATGTAAACTATTTACATTATTCGGACTAGTGTCTTCATCTTTATCAGGAGATAACTGATAACTGACATCCATTAGACATGGCACGTGGATCTAGAACAGTCTACTCTCAGTTCGACATTCCAACCACCTGAAGAAGGCCGGGGCGTACAACGGCCGAAACGTTGTGACAAATATGGCGACAAAGATGAGGACAATAGTCCGAATAATGTAAATATTGTAAACAAACATAATGCTGGAATATCATGATTTTTGGCAGTTCTCATTGGTCATACACGCGTCGTCACGTGTATAAATGCAATAGATAATTTATAAGTATGTGTAAGGAACATTTAGGATGTTAAGTGTGTGATAAGAATGTGTAAATAAAGAAACGCTTGTGTGTTTAAATGTGTCGGACGGTAACGTTCATTCATGTAAGTATATATGTGAGAGAGGTCTACAGATGTCACCCTCGTATTTTGTCGGTGAAATGTAGCGCTATATTGTAAAATAATTTTCTATTTGATTGAATTTTTATATTCTAGAGTATGTGTATATCTGTGGGGGGGAATCTCTAGTCGTCAAATCTGTGTGGGTTGGTGAAACGAAGTAAGATATTTTAATAATCTAGATTGGGTTAGAATTAATATGCATATTTTGAAAAAGGGAAATTTGTAAAATCCTAATTATTCTAGACATATTAGATTCATGAATAATAGATCTGAAGAAAAATGAGAATATGATGTAATGTTTTAAGCGAGTGTTTATTGTTGAATTGGAAATTCGAACCGAACACTTTATTTCGTCCACTGGAGTAGATTGTTCTAGTTCCACGTGCCTCTTCCGAAATTCCCATCACCTGGAGAAGGCTGGAGAGTTTAACGGCCAAAACGTTGTGAATGTGACTATAAAGATGAGGTTAATAGTATGAATAATGTAAACAATGTTAGTAATACCTCAGTTCAGAGATATAGAGGCCGAAACGTTGCAAATATGGCAATGAACATGAGAATAATAATCCGCATAATGTAAACAATGCTTGTAATACCTCATCTCAGAGATATAGAGGCCGAAATATTGCAAATAAGGCAATGAAGGTAAGGATAATAGTCCGAATAATCTAAACAATGCAAGTAATCATAATACCTCATCTCAGAGATATAGAGGCTGAAACGTTGCAAATATGGCAATGAACCTGAGGATAACAGTCCGAATATTGTAAACAATGCTAGTAATACCTCAGCTCAGAGATATAGAGGCCGAAGCGTTGCAAATATGGCAAAAGATGAGGATAACAGTCCGAATAATGTAAATAATTCCAGTAATCAGAATACCTCATCTAAGAGATATAGACATCTATCAATCTTTGGTTTTCGTTACAAAAGTAATTTCTGGCATTCATCGATGAATTCTTTTTTCAAATTCCAACTGAACGTTAAAAAAGTCCGTTTGTTATTATAGAACCTGAGAATCAAATTGAATTAGGGATATTTTCTTTTTCAGACAAAATAATTTTTGTTTTTCGTGCAATAGAAAAAATAGTCGTGCATCTTATATAAATCGATCTTGCAGCAAGCGATAAACTTTACGTAAAGTTTTACACTTCAGTGTCAAAAAAAAAGTCAAAATTCACGTCGACATTTCATTAAGTTAGCGAATTCAATTCTCTAACACCGTTAATATTTCATATTTTACGACCTTAACCAGAAATCCATTTATATTAGATGATGCTACCATAAAAATAGCAGAATGTCGACTACAAATTTTATTTTGGCGGTTTATAATTACAGTGGATATCGATGTACTATTTTAACCATTTGTACACTTTTAAAACCTCGTACTTTTTTTCTAACCTTCTGTACTCTTTTAAACACTAGTACCTTTTTCTAACCCTACCTACACTTTTAAAACCTCTTTTTCCTCTTAAACTAGATACTTTTTAAAAATCCCTTTTTTTTATTCTTTTTAAATCCTGCGACACTTTGAATAATTTTTACTCTTTTAAAACCTGATACTCTTTGGATTTATCCAATATAATGGTACCTGAATTCATATTGGAATGTAATTTCTGTTCACTGAGCCTGTGAAAATATTTGTAGAATCCATCATAAGTCGTTTCCTGAAAAAAAAACATCTCGAAGTTTTATGATGGATGAAAGATATGTGACATCATTGCTTTCATTCCAATTCCAGATTAAAGGTAAATCTTTGTTTTTGACAGGCTTAACTTAAGACGTACTTCTTGGAGTACTTGGCATTGAATGTGATCACCGAAGTTAGCAACGTTGAGCCTGGTCAGTACGTAGATGGGTGATGGTTTGGCAATACCAGGTGCTATGACTTTGGAAGTCTTGAACTGATGTGGTTTCTGTTATTTGGTGAATTCCTTTCTTTATGATTCTGTATTATCAGTCTACTGACAAAGGAGATTGCTTTTTCAATCATGGATCGGAGAATGTGATCATATACACTTGACAGTTTAGATATTTCTGAATGGGTTTCATACCATCTATAACATCTCTATGAAAGTCTTGAACTGATAATGCTGTTTAAGAACATTGTGTCCTTATATTAATTCCTTTGCTTTTGTAGACACTTGCAGTGTTGGATGAAACTACTCCTAGTGCAGCCTATTCTATGTTAAGTTTCCTTATCTCCTTTACTAAATTTGTTATCACCGATTCACACACCGAGATATTTGAACTGTTCAGTATTTATTAATTTCACATTCTGAATTTTTATGATGGTTTCAGGAAGTGCCATCACTGCTTTCATTAGAAAAGAAAAATCGTTATTAATCATAGACATTTGAATAGTTTTTCTACTTTTGAAAAATAAATTTTATTAAATTGATGCAATCTTACCAGTGTAATAATTAGAAGTTGTTAGCGAAATCTTAGAAGTGACTTTAGATTTGACGCAGCTATTTATTGCTTGTACAAGCAATAAATTGTAGTATAGAAATTAAATTTGTTCCTTGCAAAGTTACAGAAAGAAACATTGGTTATTGTCTTAAAATGCGTCATTTTCCTTTTGTTCAACGTAAGTTATTTTTTCACAGTCGATAGAAAATTAATTTGTTTCTAGAATCCAAAACAAATAAATTCATAAACCTTTCAACCTAAAATCGGTGTGGGAGGAATTATTCTCTGTGGTTGATAGGATTAAAAAGGGATATTTTATTTTGATATCATGGAACCTGAACAAAACATTTATAGTGCAATCCTATTGTGAGCAATTGCCTCATTTGAATGAACATTGAAAAATATTTATAAAAGAGACAAGGAAGAAGGAAACCAACGTCCGTTCTCAAGTTGTGAATACGACGCAGCAAATAAGCATTGATCTGGGATTGGAAATTCTTTCCTATACTCATTTCCATTAATTAAATCAATAACGAAATCGTTCGATTATAATAAAATATACGATTTAGTTGTTTGGTCATAGAAAGAATGGGGGAAATAATTTAATAATGGAATAAAGGTACTATGGATTTATATGAAGAAAAGATGTCAAAAATAACATTAATGGGCACTTTTCCATCAACGTAATGTTTAATAAATTTCGTTAAGCCTATCCTCCTTGATAAAGCTGAAATAATTTCCAGACGCAAATAGATTGATTACTGGATGAGAGCATGGCTTGTTGATAAAAAGTGACAAATAATTTTAAGATAAAATCAATTATGAAAATTTATTGCTGGACATACCCCCAGCTTGTCAGGCGATTTTGTTAAGGTTCAACAGTAACATTGACATTATGTTTACAGATGGACTTAAGGGAACTGCGGTTCCTAAAAACTTACGCAAGGAATAAAACCAGAAAAACAGAAACAAGATTTCTGCTTACAATATATGGTATGGGTGGTCACTCCGAAAGTAATGTTTCTTTATTATATTGTCTCATATTATCAGAAGTGGGTGTTATTAGTATGGCTATAGAGAATGAATCTTCCTGACGATAATACATTTTTGTCTCGTTACAGTTAATAATTGAGTGGTATTCTGGTAAAATGATGCCTGACATGAAATTAAAAACAAAGCAGAGTTGCATTTATTTCTCCATGCGAAATAAAATTGCATCGATTGACATTCACTGAGGTTTGTTTATGGAGAACAAACAGAGGATGTGAGCATAGTTAAGCAGTATGCTATGTGTTTAAGTAACAATGCATCCAGTAATGCAGATTTATGTAAAGGCGACATACAGATTTGTTTTTATCACAATCAAAAATCAGTGTGTTCCCAAGATATTTTGTAGTTTTCTTGAAAATAAATATCAAGCAACACTTTCAAAATATCCCTCTTATAATGTGCACCCACCATCTTGAATATCTCATCAGCCCATGCTGGAAGTCTTGTACAGTTTTTTCTCAAGCTCTTCTGTCCACCAGATTTCCACACTCATCATGACTAGCTTAAAAAAAAAATCAAAAGGAACGAGATCCTAAATAGTGGTCGAGATTAAGGAGCACGTAGCGATTCAGCTGATGGCAATCCTTTGTCTTTTGAAGATACTGGAAAAAAATTATCGGGTTCTGAAGTGAGTATTTCGTAAGAGCTAATGTTCCATCATCCCAAATCAGTTTTTGTTTCGTTAAAATTAAATGATTGAATGTTTCAGGGCAAATTTCGAATGTATATCATGAACTCACACCACTCCTAAGATGAAAAGAATTAAATTGTCATCGATATTTGATATGATTCGATTAGCACAACAGGTTAAATAAGGGAACAGGAGTAGGAAGATTATATGAGAGATAAATTATTTGGGACTCTTCCAACTTCTTTTTCACACATGAAAAGTCGCAAGACACTCGCTTCTCTATCGCTATTTCCATGTAAAAGTACAGACGAGCAACATTGCCTTAGTTCCACCAATTCAAACCTACAATACCACGCACAGAAGGTCGATTTATCCGCATTTCCATTTGTAAGAATAATGTTTCATTCGGATAGCTTCTTCCCAAGAACGTCTACTTTCGAGAGAGATACGTCTCCGGTCATTACGATTTTAACTTCTTCAAGTCTAGGGTCAAACCTTCTCAATCATAATCTTATGACCATCAACCTCAATCGGAAACCCTCAACGTTAACTAACGCTTGGGATTTGTGTTGGGTGAACATTTAGAAAAAAACAAAACATTCAGGGTCTCTTCGCCTTAAAAAAAAAATAAAAAAATAGAAATCATAACCCTTTGCTACTTGTCGCTAATGTAAAATTCAGAATTACCTTTCTGTTTCTAACATAACATTCTATCCTTGATAAGACATTAGTACAATTAAAACTTTAAAAAAATGGAAACAAAAAGAAAACTTATTTACATTGTTCGGACTTTTGTTCATATCTTTATTGCTATATTCACGACGTTTAGGCCGTTGTACAGCCTTCTTTAGGTGTTGGAATTTCGAACTGAATTCTTTATTTCGTCCACCGGGGAAGATTTTCTAGTTCCACGTGCCCCTTCTGAAATTTCAATTACCCGAAGAAGGCTGGAGCATACAACGACCGAAACGTTGTGAATATGGACACGTTGTGAAACGTTGTGAATATGGAGACATGGCCCAGTGGCTAAAAGCGTTGTCTGGATCCAGTGACTCGACCCAAAGCGTTGTGAGTTCAACACCTGGCTACAACAGTGGTGAACACATGGAGAGTTTAGTTAAAAGGAGATGACTGAGACATCCGGAGGAGACATGGCACGTGGAACTAGAAACATTTAGCGTTGTGGATAAAATAAAGGGTTCGGTTCGAAGTTTCAATCACCTGAATAAGACCGGAGCGTACAACGTCCGAAACATCGTGAATATGGCAAGAAAGGTGTTGGGAGTAGTCCAAACAATTTGAATAATGTAAATAATTACAATACCTCATCTCAGAAATATTGACAGATATTGAACGAAACATGCATAATATCCAGAAGTGACTGTTGAGTTTTTTAGGGCACAAAATGAGGAAAGAGGACTTGGAAAATCTGATACTCACAGGACAGATTGAAGGCATGAATGGGAGAAAATAAAACATCGCATAACCTACTTAAATAACCTGCTTGAGTAAATAGATGGCAAAAACAAGGTTTTGGAGAAATAACAAAAAGGCAACATTTATTAAGACCTGCGAAGGATAGGAAGTTTTGAAGAGCCGTGGTCGCCTACGACTTGAATAGATACAGCACATAGAAGAAGAATGTTAAAATGTTTTTAACAGCAATAATATCTATATAGTCATGCCACGTTCCTTGTAAACCGTGTGCAATATAAGAGCAGTGGTGGGGTACCTTGAGACGGTGTAATGGTTAACAAACTTGTCTCAATAGAACAATTACGACTGCATAATGAGTTCGATACTCACTGAGTGCTTCATACTTTTGGCCTTGTTCCACATCTAAGTTATGCTTGGGAATTCACTATAAGAGCTGTGGTGTTTTGAGGGCATAATAACCAGACATTGTCCACTCCCTCTTCAGCGCGACTGTGAATTCAGACTGGTTGCCACCTCAATCATAAGAGACCAATCAAATTGAAAAGAGATTGATTAATACTTTTCCTAATGGTATTTGTGCGAGAGTGAATGCAACAAACATGAACTGCTGATGTCTATTTCCGTGTTCATAAACGTTAAACTAGCCACACATCTGTCAACGTCCATATGTGACACAAATGACCAGATGTTAATGGGAAAAATGACATTCAACCAAATCAACTTGGAATTAATATAGCAGGTTCATTTAAATGACAATAGCGTTAAGGTAAGAATAGGGAAAATAAAAACAATTTACATTCAGTTTTATGACAAATTACATTGTGAATATGAAGTTTAGTGACACAAATAATTAATCATTTGATTAATTAGAACTAATTAAAACTGTATCTAGTTTTCGATTGCCTACTGTTTGCATTTCAAAGTTCATTAAGAAATTACTTCGAGTTTTAACTCTGTTCAAATTTTGCTGATCTATGTTATATGCAACGATAAACTATTGTTTTTTTTTTTTTAGAGTTTCTCGTCTCTGGGCATTGATTAAAGGTGATCCAGAACATCATCATTTTATCATTATTATTATTTTTATTTCTTTTAAATTTCTGGAGTGTACACATTTCTTTCCGGGTCCCGCCCAGGGACCTAAGGTTAGAAATGGCATCATGACACTTTCGACTAAAATAAATAAATAAATAAATAAAATAAAATAAAATAAAATTTACATAGATAAAGCCTCCGTAAAGTGTGGGCTGTACTTGTGAGAACAATTTTCTGTATTTCTTTGGGGCATGGGCTTCCAGGAATCCCTCCAATTAATCTACTGGAATCTTTTCCGACCAATCCTAGGGCTCCAGCTACAACAGGGATTGTTGATATTCCCATGTGCCACATTTTATTATTATTATTATTATTATTATTATTATTATTATTATTATTATTGACAGCGTTCTCTTCTTTCAATTCAGACTCTACGTCGGTAACAGCTTGGCGGAATTTTAACACTGTCATTGTTGCTACTACTTCAACTTTGTCGTCAATGGCCAATTAATTTATCGTCTTGGGGTATATTAAGCATTTCCTTTCTATTAAGCTCTATAGCCAATTTTAAACACATTTTTATTGAAGATTTTAAAAATGTACAAAATTTTACATTTTTAAATCATTTTATATAATTTCTGGACCGAATGATCTTGGCAGTAAGAACCGTTAACATATATAAATGACTTCCTCGGTTTTTCTACTTCATGTCTAATATAACAGGCGGGTGTGGAGATAGCGCTGAGGTTATCAGAACAAATAATGGAATCAGCATGCCGATTTCGAATTCCGTCCTCGTCTACCGTTTTCACTTTGATAGTAATGTCCTTGGGAAAGGCATGAACCCGTCTTTTCTTCCCCAAGTTATGGCTTAAATAGTAAGTGAAGATTACACTTTCTTGCAATGGCTTCATAAGTCAGGCTAGAATGACAACACAGAATTCAAAATCTTGGTGAAACAATACACATCCCAGTATCTGTCTATATTTCTGAGATGAGGTATTATGTACATAATTTACCCTACAACGTAACAACTACACTGGGTACATGGCAGCAGCCTCCCAAAAAACTGGGATAGGCGGGTACAAGAGGAGGACAACAACCATCACAAAATAGTCTGCCTGTTGAAGGGGTTATCAGAGAAAATACAAAGAATCTGCAGTCCATATAACATCAGTTCAAAAGCTTGACGAAAATTTGCAGATATCCCTCCCGAGTAAGAACCCACCCCCATAGAGGAGAACATGACTAAAGACTGTGTGTACGCTATCCCGTGCAGCTGCGGAAAGAAATATAAAGGGGCGACAGGCCGCCCCCTTAAGGTAAGGCTTCAAAAACACCAGAAAGCTGTAACACGAAGGAAAGTGGAAAAATCAGGCGTGGCTGACCACATATGGAGAGACAAGGGAGATCACCGCCCTCTGTGGGATCAGGTTGAAATCATAGACAATGAACACCATTGGAAAATTCGTAAACTTAAGGAATCAGCACATATGCTAGGCCACAAAAATCTCCTGAGCCGACCAAGCATAGAAATGAACACAATATGGGAACCAGTAATAAGGGGTGTCAGAGAAAAGTGATAATAACAACAAAAAAGTTGCGATATGAGATCTGGTAAGACCATGAAATGATAAAAGTAAAAAATTGCAATATGAGCATTGATAACTAACATCCATTAAACATGGCACGTAGAACTAGAACTGTCTACCCCAGTGAGCGAAATAAAGGGTTCAGTTTGACATTCCAACCACCTGAAGAAGACTGGAGCGTACAACGGCCGAAACGTTGTAATAAATATGGCGGCAAAGATGAGTCCGAATAAAGTAAATATTACGCATCTCCTCCAATATCTTTACCATGATGACAATTCATTTATAATAAAGAAAACTTAATCTGCAGAGACTCATAGGACGTGATATTAAAATAGTAATGTTCAATTTAAAAAAAAAACAAAAAAACTCGATCATATATTTTGGCATTTATAAAAAAAATATTTATGAGATATGACATTACCACGTCTATATACTTGATGACATTTTTAAAAGGGAGACGAATTGTGTATTTTGGAAACAGCGTTAATAAGTTAACGCTGTTTCCAAAATACATATTCCAAAATACATAAAAAAACACCATTCTGAGCCTTATCGTCGCGGGCTTAGAAAAGTAATTTTTCTTGAAAAGAAAAAGCTTAAAATAAATGCGTTTGCTTCGTTTTTTGTTGGATATTTGATTACCAGAAATTCACCTTAATATAAAATGACGTCGAAAAGGATTAAATTCCATTTTCCAGACATTGCTTCATTGTTCCCTGAAGTGAATACCAAATAATACAATTACTATTCTTCGATCACATCATTTAGGTTATAAGCATTGTGGATTTGAATCAACTCATAATAATGAAAGAGGCGAGAAGGGTTTTAAAATATATTTTATTTTCGTGTCGTTACAACTAATTTTTTCTCAGCGTGTATGAGTGTTAAAGCTTTTGCGTTAAAGTTCTTTGTTAGTAGTTGAGTGTTTCTCCATGTGTATGTGTGAAAAAAAAAGGCAAGAAAGAAAGTGAGGATAATAGAGTAAATGTCAAGTAGCTTGGCGAGGAAGAGTATAACTGTCACGTAGCTTGGTGAGGAAGAGTGTGCGTGTCTCATAGCTTGAAGAGGAAGAGTGAAAGCGTCACATAGCTTGGTGCGGAAATAGTGCATGTGTCATGTAGCTTGGTGAGAAAAAGCGTAAATGTCACGTATCTTGTCGAAGAAGAGTATAAACGTCACGTATCTTGGCGAAGAAGAGCATACGTTTCAAGTAGGTGGTGAGGAAGAGTGTACAAGTCTCGTAGTTTGATGAGGAAGAGTGTACGTGTCACGTAGCTTGGTGAGGAAGAGTGTAAATGTGACGTAACTTGGTGAGGATGACGGTTGAATCAGTAAGGGAATCACTCTCAAGTCGTATCGTGAATCTGTTGTAGTATTCTGCTGCTCATCCTCCTTACTAATTTTATAGATCTAGAGACTTTGTTTAAATACTCTTCAAAAGGATCACGAAGCATTTTTTTATTGCAGGCGTAAACGCGACCCATTACCTGAAAAATGTTAAATATTTATTTTCTAAGGATTAATTTATGAAACGGAAGGATGTGTGAATCCTCCGACATAGAAACCATTTTGTTTTGACTGACTCGGTGTTTAATTCTGACTTCGTTGCACATGTGTTTGTCACATGTTTTAGAGGTGACTAAAAATACAACGAATTATATGAAAACATAAACGATATGTAGAAATGACGTCATCCTTAGATATGCCTTTTCATCTTCAGGTTACGTTTGAGTAAATTGTAAGACTGTGAAGCTTATTTTTTTTCAATTTGAATGGTTTCACAATAAAAGAAAAAAGTGGATATTTGTTCTTAAAATTAAAAATCAACGTAACTATTTTGGTTTGGCTATTATAGAAGATCTCAACATGACATTAAGAGAAAACATATCCACATAGATTATTTTGAATTATTATTCAGGGAGAATTTAAAGCGATCATTGTTTTAAGCGGGTGGCTGATGAACTGAGATAAATAGCGCGTTAATCAGATGTGAAGTTGTCTGTTCGTAAACACTAAGGATCGTTGGAAGAAATCAAATTTAAAGAATAACTATGAGAAGCACAAAGAAAAACGAAAATTGCAAAGCCAATGTTGTCTAATTCTTAAATTGGAAAAGAAAACAACTGAAGCCCTCAGCTTAAATCGTTTGTTTCAACAAAAGAGACTAAAATAGCTAAATGTGGCAGGAATCGATAAAAAAAATCTATTTTTTCAGAAAATTGCCTCAGTTAAATTTTGTACACACAAATGCTCTCTTTTTTAGTCTGTCTGTCATTTTCTCTCGCTCTCTTTCTCTCATTGACTGCTACTGCTGATAATGCAAAGCTCTTCTATGAATCGAGCACTCTAAGTCACTGTCGTGTTTATTCAAAAATAAATACGTAAAAATTCAATTTCCTCCCTGCCGAGAGCTGATAGCTATGCGTTAAAAATCCGCGACTGATGCCAAATCAATCGGGTATCGATCCGGGCTCGAGGCAATCGTATGAATCTCTGTATATTTCTCAGATGAGGTATTATGTACACTATTTACATAATCTTTTTTGTCATATTTATTACAACGTTTCGGCTTTTCAGTATCTGTCTATATTTCTGAGATGAGGTATTATGTAAACTATTTACATTATTCGGACTATTGTCCTCATTTTTGTTGCCATATTTATTACAATGTTTCGGCCTTTCAGTATCTGTCTATATTTCTGAGATGAGGTATTATTTACACTATTTACATTATTCGGACTATTGTCCTCATCTTTGATGCCATATTTATTACAACGTTTCGGCCTTTCACTATCTGTCTATATTTCTGAGATGAGGTATTATTTACACTATTTACATTATTCGGACTATTGTTCTCATTTTTGTCGCCATATTTATCACAAGTTTTCGGCCGTTGTGTGCGCCATCCTTCTTCAGGTGGTTGGAATGTTGAACACATGGCACAGTGGATAAAGGCATTGTTTAGATTCAGTGGCAGTGTGAGTTCAATAACTGGTTAAGGAAGTGGAGAACTTGGAGAAGTGAATTAGCAGGGGATAACTGATAACTGACATCCATTAGACATGCCACGTTTAACTAGAACAATCTACCCCAGCGAGCGAAATAAAGGGTTCAGTTCGACATTCCAACTACCTGAACAAAGCCGGATCGCACAACAGCCAAAACGTTGTGATAAATATGGAAACAAAGATGATGACAATATTCCGAATAATATAAATAGTGCAATTGGATATCTACCACACTGATGAGGTGTGATACAGCGAAAAACTTTGTCTATAGATGAATATATATATATATATATATATATATATATATATATATATATATATATATATAAATTAATTGATTTAAAATTTGTTTTTTTCCGCTACACAGTTCTAACCATGTTTCAAAAAAAGAAGCTAAAAGCCCCGAATTTAATTTTGCAATTAAATTAAAAGCATTAGTTCCGTTTCATCCTCAAGCGAATTTTGGAGTAACTTTTAAAAAATTACTGGGTTTTAAAGACACAGCTAAAATCACGTTTCCGTGGTTACAGAATATTCTACTTCAATTGGACAAGGGATGTCTAGGTTTTCCTTATGACAGTATCATTGTATCAGTTATTAGCTACAATTTGGTAAGGGGTAAGGGGTTGAATGCATGTCGTCTGGTTTTTTTTTTAAATTATTTTTAACGTAAAAAAATTCTTGCGGCATTTTTTTTTCCTTTTATAAATTTAAAGATTTTTGGGGGTGTTCAGATCATAATACTTTTTATTTAACTACGATTTGATCTTTAAATTTATAAAAGGAAAAAAAAATGCCGTAAGAATTTTTTTAACATTAACAATAATTTTTGTAAAAAAATTCGGGGCTTTTAGCTTCTATTTTTGAAACAATGTTTAGAACTGTGTAGCGGAAAAAAACATATTTTAAATCAATTAATTTATAATATTAATGGTCTGTAAATTTACATTGAACACTATTTTGTAAAAATAAAAATATCTATAAGAACACCGGATTATATATCTTACTGTTCTTTCTTTCTTTATATATATATATATATATATATATATATATATATATATATATATATATATATATATACTTGTAGGTATGAATGTAAGTCAAATAAGTAAAATCATGCTGCTTTTCGTCTATTTATATACCTCTCTATATGTAAAATTTGAAAACTATCTTTATCACTTTTTAAATTCCCTCTCTCTCTCTCTCTCTCTCTCTCTCTATATATATATATATATATATATATATATATATATATATATACAGTTACAGAGAGTTAAAGTGAAAGAAAGGGATTGAGGAAAGGAAAAAAGATGCACGGAGTTTAAGACTACAGAAGATTGCGATTGATGTTGCATTTAAATTTTTGACGATTGTAGTTTTCAGAGAAGTAAGAGGAAGGGAGTTCCATTGCCAGGAAGTGTTAGAAAATAAACTTTTGAAGCAGAAGTGGCGGTTACATTTAACTATTACAACATTAAATTGGTGGGACCTAGATGCCAATCTAGTAGCATGCTTGAATTCATGTATTCAGATCAACAGGGTAAAAAGCTCGTAA
Organism: Acanthosepion pharaonis; assembly: GCA_903632075.3. Lineage (NCBI taxonomy): Eukaryota > Metazoa > Mollusca > Cephalopoda > Sepiida > Sepiidae > Acanthosepion > Acanthosepion pharaonis. The sequence goes on from CAHIKZ030004834.1 coordinate 489,588, forward strand.
GAGAAGTTGCCATGAAAATATATTTAGAAAATACAGAGAGGCGCCACACCATGTCGATGAGAAAGTGACTGATGTCGAGATGCCAAGTCAGGACCAATTATATTTCAGATCCTTCTTTGGATTTTTTCAAGAACCTCGAGATGAACAGCAGGGGTACTAGACCATATATGGCAAAAAGTATTTAATGCATGAACGAATGATAAATTCGTTAATATACAAGATGGACTCTGACGATAAAACTCTTCTGGCGCGACACACTGGACCAAGTCTTCTTGCATTAGATGAAGTCATTGATTTAATGTAATTGTTCCACTTCAACTCATTTGAAAACGTGTGGCCCTTTTCAAGAGCAGCGTCCAGGTTAACTTTATCAACTCTGACGGATTTGCAATTGAGATAGGAATAACTGGTAGGGTCATCTGCAAAAATGCCTACTTGACACCAGGAGAATGATTGATGAAAATCAGAAACAGCGTAGGACCCAGGACAGAGCCTTGGAGACACATACGTTCGTGTGAAAGGATCTGGAAGCGAGCCCGTTCAGGACGATATTCATTTCACGATTTGATAGGAATGATTGGATTAAATCAAACAATTGTCCTGTAATAGCATAGTCCTGAAGCTTACGTAGAAGACCAGCATGCCAATTCCTGTCAGACGCCTTTGAGATATCTAGAGTCGTTACTATCAAGAGCATAATACTATGATTTCTGTAAGCACATAATCGGTAGACCGGGCAAAACGGAATCCATATTTTTTGTCAGAGAGTAAGTCGTGAGAAATGTTTAAGGACATCAGCATTGATTAAAGCCTCGAATACTTTGTCGAAAAGCGCTAGGAGACTAATAAGCCGATAGTGGTGTCAGGTATTTCTTCTGTGTTCTTAAATACAGGGACTACAGAGGAGAACTTCCAACAAAGCAGGAAGCAACGAGGCAATAGCTGTAGAGTTTGGAGAGACCTGGAGCCAGCTCAGGAGCACATTTCTTTAGTAAGATGGCTGGTATCCTTTCACCTTCACTTGCATTATGGGAGTCTAATTTAAAAATGATGTCCGTGACCAGTGACATGGTTATGCGCATATCACTCAGTAGAGCCTCTGTTCTCGGGGTTTGGGTGAATCAGGTGTGGATTTCCCAAATGAGCCGACTTTTGGGTTGGAAGAGAATTTCCGAGCAAGGTATTCTACCTTATCCTCTGTAGATATTAGGACTTCGAAATGATTGAATAGAGGAGCGATTGAGGACTTGCTGTTATTTAGCAGAGCCCCCAATAAGTTGGGATTATGGGAGTAGGATGAGGAGGTGGGTAGCACCGGCTTCTTACTCTTCTTTTTTGTGGGGGTGCATGTTGGTACTACATTGACATCTTTATTCTTTTTTCTTTTAAAAAAGAAAAAAAAAGGAGAAATGCCAACTCTTTCAAACTACGTTCGCAAAACCCCAGTCAGTAGTCAACAAAATGAAAAAGCTTGATTAAATGCTGCGACTCCAATCAAATGTACACGGTTTAGTACGATAGTATATATATATATATATATATATATATATATATATATATATATATATATATATATATTTTCAACAATAAAAAATATTAAAAAATTAAAAATCTTAAGACACACTGGGTTGTATATTAATATTCTTTCGTTTATATTATTATTTAAGTTAGATTCCTCGACTAGTTTCGGCCAACATGGCCATCATCAGGAGAAAAAACTCTGCTTGCTGGTAGCAGTGAACTACAGAAATGAATGTCTTGATGGAGAAAATGAACTTTTGTCTGTAGTTTTCATTTTTTTTTCTTAACATGAATTTTGATCAGTCCTTGTGTTGGTCAAACGGTCTCTTTTAAGTTGTTATTTAAGATAAGAGCTGGATGGGTTCATGCTGCTCTGAATTCCCTTGGTCATTTTGACAGTTTTATTGGCTCCTGGAAAGGAGATATATCTCTGTTAAGTGTGTGTGTGTGTGTGTGTGTGTGTGTGTGTGTGTGTGTGTGTGTTATTTGGTTCTTCGGGAGTGAGTATGATGTGTGTAAGCGTGTATATTACTACGGGTGTGTGTTATCATTTGGATCATTAGGGAGTGAGTGAGTATGATGTGAGTAAGTGTACATTCGTGTGCTATATATATATATATATATATATGTATTAAATTTACATAATTTATAAGAGAATAATGCTCAATATCGGAGATAGAGCATTAATAGATATTGAACAATAAAAAAATAGTTAACCCCCAGTTTGGAGGTTAACTATTTGCCTATTTCTGGGGCCCTAACAGGTGCTACTACCCCGGGTCAGGGTAGACCTGTGAACACCTGCGAACACCTGCGAACACCTGCGATTAAGAGGTGGTTTCATGCTCCCCCAAACCTACTGATCAGAGGCCTTGCTGTTGGATGTAGCTTATTGTCTTACCCAGGATGCGGATGTAGTTTATCGTCATACCCAAGACGACAGGTATATTGTAAGCCATCTTGTTCGGTAAACCTTTGATATTAAGTAGTGGGTTTGATCCTGTATTTACACCCACATTCCAATTTGGTGGCATGTGAGACGAGATCGCTTTTAATGTGGAACGCCAATACTCGTACATATGGGCCTAGACCCCAAATTGCCCAGTCCCCAAGGCCATTGTCATGCTGACGTCGTTATTTTATCAACCCTTCTTTTTTAGTGCAGTGAGTGAGGTGCTGCAATACGGTTAGAATTCCCGGGACCAGACATCCTTAAAAGATTTTTTATGAACCCTCTGAAGACAGAAAAATGGCAGAGAGGTGAAGAACAGATACTACACTTTAATCACAAAGGCCGGGAAAGCTGTTTATTGAATACCCGCTGCTTTGGTTCCAAACTAATTAAAGAGGATGATAAGATGGTGTAATGGTTAACGAGTCTAGCTGTGCATTACTACTGAATAGTAAGGTCGATCTTCATTGAATGCCTCATTCTTGTGGCTTTGAGCTAAGGTAAGTTTTATAACATCAACCTCCCAATAATTTATTTTTATTACGTCGCCATTTTGGTGCCTGTATTCTCTGACCTTCTTAAAGTGTCCCTCGGCATCCATTGATCTTTGTGAAATCAGGAAATAAACTTTATATTTTCTTTTCGGGTAGATATGTTAATTTTTCTATTTTTAGACTTTTTGTAGTGTATAGTGGTACAGTTAGCCTCACAGGTAATATCACAAAGGATGAAGTCCGTGAACCGGGTTTAAACTCTAGCTGGGACAGTTTACTTTTATTTTATACACTTTAGAAAGGCATGGATTCACTTCCCTATCTCCTGCTATGAGTAAGGCAACTGAAATTCTTTAGTGCGCAGTGTATAGCAGTTGATCTTGGCAGTCAGACTAACACGCTGACCCCTTAAATATTCACTTGCTTTTGAAATCGTAGCTGCAGCATTTCGTGTGCTTATGACCTTTCCTCTGCTGCACAAAGTATCTCCAGGAATAAATAAGAAAACAGAATTCCTCAAAGAGAATTTTGGACTAAATGCTGCTAAGTTTTCTCTTTATGCTGCCATTCTTTCTGTCTATGGCACTGCCTCAGTCTATAGTTTGAACTTGCCATATTTCTGTGAAAAATAAATAAATGCAAAACCAGAAAAATTCATCCCTTTATACATTTTTACATATGAAAAAAATTCCATTCTACATTCTCTGAAGATTATCGTACGTTCAAAAAATCAGAGATTATCTCAGCCGAAATGATGTCTCGAAGACGAGTAATCCGACCGGATGTTATTCTGAAACAATCGTTGACTAGTAAGAAGTGGTGGATTTGATTTGTGATATATTTCCAATCTGGGCTAATGATGTTCGAGTCAAAACAAACGACTGGGGTCTCGTAGGATGACATTCCGAACAGGATCCCACACCACGCAGAGGATTAATGCCACCCAATATTCCTATCCTTATATAAGCTTATACTGTGCTAAACTAATTTTTATCTAAAAAAAAAGTACCTAATACAAGGCCCAAGAGCCACTCATCGTAGAGGGTTGCTGTTAAATTAGTTATGATGAATGAAGTATGAAATAAATGAAAGAGTAGAGGTGGTGGGAAAGCAAATTTATGAGGATAAGGGAGAAAGATACCGATAAAATTGTAGTCGTTAGGATAACTCTTGAGGAAAAAAAACTGTTTCAATTAAACTTACTCCTTACATTTGGGGTTCAGGAGAAAAAAAAAGATATTTCGATTTTGTGAAAGTCGATTAACGTGTCGTAGGTGAACTGATGAAAGTAATGGATGTATATCATCTGAACATTTATATTTACAACAATAGAGAAGTGATGGGAATAAAGCTGTAAAATAGTACAGACCGATTTTGGAACCGTGATATTGCACTCAATTTGAAATATGGGTTCTGATATGTTTTCAGCTCGTAACCATTTTTGTTGGTCTCACGCTGTCCACTGACCTGAGGTGGAACAACTACATTGAATCTATAACTTTATCTACCGCAAGGAAAGCTGGTTCTCTGTATCGCGCCAGAAGGTTTTTCTCATCTTTCGAATCAACCATTCGACCTTGCATGGAATACTGCTGCCATATATGGTCTCGCGTTCCTGCTGTTGATTTCGAGGTCCTCGAGAAAATCCAGAGACGGATATGCGACGTGGTTGCTCCTGATCTGGCATTCCGTCTACAGTCGCTATCTCACAGACGTGCTGTGGCTTCCCTCTGTCTTTTCTACAAGTGCTTTCATGGCAACTGCTTCAACGAGCTACTTTCGCTGGTTCCCAAACTGCATGAATTTAAGCGTGCTTCTAGGTTGGTCCCATCTTTTCTCTGTTGAAACGACTAAATGTAACAATCTCTTCTACTCCAACAGCTTCTTATCTCGCATCTCCCGTCAGTGGAACTCCCTTCCTATCACTTGCTTCCCTGATAGCTATAATTTTCAAATATTCAAATGTAATGTCAATCGACATCTTCTGATTCCTTGACCTTGATCCTTGCCCTTCTCTTTATCCTTTTCCAAAAATTCCTTTTTACTCTTACTCTCACTCTCTGTAGTGGCACTTCTGCCTTGCTTGGAGCGATTTGCTTCCAAAAAAAAAAAAAAAAAAAAAAAGAAGAAGAAAACACTGTTAAAGATTAAGTCTAGGTTCAAAATTAACAAAATTAGAGCGTTGTAATTTAATTCCGGTGATCAATGAAAGCCTTATAAAATTTATAATTCAAATACATAAATATATGCAGTCGACTCTTCCGGTGTATCGACACCCGATTTTCCCCTTAGAACTGAGGCTCTGTTGAGCGAGCTGCACATAACCCCGTCATTGGCATTGACCATTATCTCTAATTTAGATCCCCACAAGGCTAGTGATGGAGATGGGGTACCAGACATTGTCCTGAAGAAATGTGCACCTGAACAGGCTCCTGCCCTCTCCAAA
>CAHIKZ030004834.1:500000-535000 GCA_903632075.3 Acanthosepion pharaonis
TATTTTTTAGTGGATATCCATATTTGAGTAAACGCTCCGTTTATTTATTAAAAAAGTATATTTATTTTCGTCTACCGAATATTTATCATATTAAACCTGCCTCTCCCTTGACTATAGAGAAGAATAGATAGATAGATAGATAGATAGATAATGAACAGACTGAGATAGATAGATAGATAGATAGATAGAGATAGATAGATAGATAGATAGATAATGAACAGATTGAGATAGATAGATAGATAGATATGGCGTGATTAAATCCATTGTTTTTGAAATCTACGACTGAACAAGAAAAGAGTTAAATGTATGCGAAAATGAACGCGACACGATTCACACACACACACACACATATATATATATATATAGATAGATAGATAGATAGATACATACATACATACATAGATAAAAACGAGTCTGAGATAGATAGATACGGAATAGACTAAGATCGATCGATCGATCGATCCCTAGATAGATTGAACAATGCTGAAACAGATAGATACTGAACAGACTAAGATAGATAGATAGATAGATAGATAGATAGATAGATAGATAGATATAACGTGGTTAAATGCCTTGTTTTTTAAATGTTCAACTAAACAAGAAAAGAGTTAAGGGAATTTGTGCGAATAGTGAACGCAACTCATTACAAGTTTTCCGTAATATATTCATCAGCGGTTACAGTAATATGTTTGCCATCTGCTCTAATCACATGTATTAATTTCACGGCAGGACTGCCTAGTTTTGCCCAGATCAATGTTTATAAACCAACCAGTAAGCAACTAAAAGGGCCATCACCAGTTATCCTATCTTTCCGTGTAGTCGGGTGTCATGAGACAATTTGAAATAAGGAAAACCTCACCCGTTTTACGATCTCTCATGACCTTCCTTTTCCATATCGGAATAATGCAGGAATTAGCAATTACAGTCAAAGAATTCTTTGATTCATTTTTCTACATCTTCTCAAGAAGACAGAAGATCATTAACCAGTACACAAATCTACCAAACACTAATCCTACATGGGTCTGGTACAGGCGGATAAAAAATAAAGTTTCCCGTGGGAATAAAACGGATTACTGTAGCAAATGGCTGAGTAAAAATTTCAGTGTGGTAAGTGGGCATGCTTGATAATAAAGTGAGAGAGCTAAAGCTAAATATATATATATATATATATATATATATATATATATATATATATATATATATATATAATTATTTATTTAGAAAATTTATAACATAAACATGTTATAAAATCACTACCAAAATAGCCATTTTGTTTCAACACTATATATATTGACCACTAATATTATCAATATATATATATATATATATATATAATATAATATATATATATATATATATATATATATATATATATATATATATATATATATATATATATATATATATATATATATATATATAAATAAATTCCCAAGAACATAGAAGCCAGGTAAAACTCAATGTCCAGGAAAGAGTAAGAATATAATATAAAAGGCTCAAACACTAATATTCTATGGTTACCATGGAATATTATTGTTTGAGACTTTGCTAATATATATATATATATATATATATATATATATATATATATATGTATGTGTGTGTGTATAAATCATATATATATATATATATATATATATATATATATATATATTTCATATATATATATATATATATATATATATATATATATATATTGAGAGACATACAGACATAGAGGGAGACAGAGAGATAGATGAATGATAGATAGATAGATAGATAGATAGATAGATAGATAGATAGAATATCTATCTATCTATCTATCTATCTATCTATCTATCTATCTATCCCAGTCTGTCCAGATCTATCTATCTATCATCTATCTATCTATCTATCTATCTATCTATCTATCTATCTATCTCTCAGTCTGTCCATATTCATCTATCTATCTATCTATCTATCTATCTATCTATGTACAATCAGAACAGGAATACCCATTCTTCCTTTTATATTCATCAAATGTCCTTATGGAACCTTTGTCGCAGGAAATGCCTGTCTTTCCATGGACTCTTCTGCCATCGGCAGTCTTGCCTAAGTAGTGGAATTTCTTCTTTCTCAATTCCAAAACCAAGAACACAAGTGCAAGCTAATATGAATCTATTTACAAAATATGCTTTTATTAGGGCTTTTTTTTGCAAGGGATGAACACAAACGCAGAAAAAAATACTTCTCAAAAATAATTTCGCACGTCCATGTTTTCTTTCAGTATAAAGGTAACTAAATAAGCCAGATAGAAGCATTCAAAGAATTCTACAAGAGAAATAGTAGCGAAAAAGAAATGTTGGCCATTGTACTGAATATCCTTGTCGTGAATCAAATTCAGGATTCTCAAACTACATTTGATAAAAAAAACAATAAAAAGTACCATTTGCTAAGTACCTAGGAAGTTCGTTTCGAAAGTAATAAGTCATATTTTATTATTTTGTCCTAAAAAGTGGTGCCTCGGCTGCATGTATTGTAGTTTGTTACTAGATTGGCAATAAGCAGACATGGAAAGGAAACAAAAGCTTCTGCAGAAGACAATGAAAGAAAGTTTGAAGAAGGACTAAACATAAACTACAAGAAGACATACTGCATGATTGTTAGCAAAAGAATGTGTCCAAAATGCAAATTACAAATTATCATCGATACCAAAATCAAACAAGGACAACAATGGAAATATCTGGGAAAACTTTATCAGAGGACGGAAAATGCAAAGGATCATTGGGATAGCGAAAGGTGGCTCCCAGAAGCTAAGCAAAGTATTAAGAAACAGAAGAAAAAAAAAACTTCGTTAAAAACAAAGAAAAGATTATGGAAATGTTACGTGAAATCTGTCCTCTTGTATGGCCGCGAATGCTGGACAATGTCTTCAAAAATGAAGAAGAGACTTGAAGGAAGAGAGATGTGGTTCTACAGAAAGGTGCTGAGGATACCATATATATGAGCAACGACGAGGTTTTAAAGAAAAAGGAAATAAAAAGGAAACATACTTAATATCAGGAAGATACAGTTGAAGTTTCCGGGGCATGCAATGAGGAAAGAGGGCTTAGAAAATCTGATACTCACAGGACAGATTAAATGAAAGGAGTACAGAGGTAAACATACTTGATGGGCTTGTGTAAATGAATGGCTGAACAGGGTTTAGGAAAAATAGCCAAAAGATAATGTTTATTAAGAGCTACAAATGACAGGTTGTTGTGGAGGACCATAAGAAGACTTAAAGAAGAAGAAGAAGATTAATCATTAAGCCTCCCCGTTTTACTGTTGAATTAACTAAATTCAACCGTATTCCAATAGTTTCATCTCTCGAACTTTTTGTTTATGGAACTCCCTTCCGACATTTTCTGGCTTCCCTGCCATCTAAAATCTTCAAAAATTTAAAGGCAACACCAATTACCATCTTCTGTCTTCCAGACATCCGTTCTTTTATTGTCCTTTCTGCACACTTCTCCTCGTTTTCTTTCACTCTCAGTAATCGAATGACTATCTAATATGTCGTGGTGCTATGCCAAATAACTTTGAAGCTACCAGACAATTAGTCATAGATCTTTTGCCTTGTTACAGACAGCAATGGGGGCAATAATATGACAAAATGGCATTTGACAGAAAAGTGCTTCCAAAGATGTGTATCATTGAATTGGCCCATGCAGAGAAAATTGTGCGCATTGACATTCAGCAACACTCGCTAAAATGTCTTCGGTGACCTATCAATGGATGGGAGCACAGCTGCTAACGACGAGAGCAGAATATTAAAAGTTATTGAGAATTTATACGAGTACTTCTGTGCAATAATTTGAATCTACGGACTTTACGAAAATATGGATTGAAAAAAAAAAAAGAATGAATGAAAGCAAATAAAATTTCGCCAAAATTATTTAATCGACTGCTTTTAAAATATATTTCTTGAAAATTAACAAGGAAGGGAAGCAAACGTAAAAGGAGAGTATTTGCTGATGATATTTTACGAATGTCCCCGAACGTCCGCTGAATTACAAGAAATTATTTAAAACAGAGGACATCATTAAAGGCACAAACACATTAATATAAACACACACACACACATACATACACACACCACTCCGTTTTTTTTAACAGTATGTTTATTTTTGTTTACTAGACTGAATATTCGAGAATCATAGCCGAGTCGCTTAAAAGCACGTCGGATCAAACGACGGTTTCTCCTGCAAAGTGAGACGCGAGTTCGTATCCTACCAGTGGTGACATTATTCATTAATAAGTTTTATCGAATATTCAGACCGCGAGACGAAAAAAAAGTTGAAAAAGAGTCATTGCAAAAAGAATAAAATTATCAAACTTGTACTTTGAGAAACTTATGCAAAGAATGCCAAAAATATGTACTGCAGTAATCAAGGCTAAAGAAGGATGTTTTGTCAAGAGAAAAATTCAATCATAAAATGCTTCTTTCTTTTTTTATAATAACATTTCTAATAAAATAAAAAAATTATAGATCGTTATTTTTTAACCATGTATAATGATTTTCTCTTATTTAAAGTACAAAAAAAAACTATTTTGGGGTCAATTAAAAAAAATTTTCAAGGGTAGCCACAAAACTTTGAGCTGTAGCATGTATATACATATGAAATCAACCGGGTTTGACCAACCAAAACTTAAGCAAGGACAGCTGGCATCACCTCAGCGACAACAGACAATGCTCAATGGTCCAGACAAGAAAATCACAAACTGAAAATGAAGCCAGAAAGAGCGGGATCGAATTCCTTGACTAAATCGGCCGCCATGACTCGACCGTGAAATGTTCATTTCATACACAAATTGATCCGCAGACAGTTCAAAGCAAGCATCCGTCTCGTCTATTGATTTTCAGACGATGGTTCTTTAGCATCTGATGGTCGCTTTGCACGTGAAACTATTCTGGAAATTCTGATTTCACTGTGTATATGCTTATTGTTCTTGTTTTCTTTCTGGTTGGTCAAGCCCGTGCGATTAGGTGGAGAGAGAGAGAGAGAGAGAGAGAGAGAGAGAAAGAAAGAGAATTTATACATACATATATATATATATATATGTATATATACATACGTGTGTGTGTGTGTGCGTGTGTATGTGTGTGTGTATGCGCATGAGTGGGTTGTTAATCTTAATTTGTATGTCAGTAATGTTATCGTTTGCTTTCAGTAATTTCTTGTGATCTTTCTAGTCACGATAAAGTCTTATGTCTTTTCGAGCATGAAATATATATATATATATATATATATATGTGTGTGTGTGTGTGTGTGTGTGTGTGTGTGTTATATGTGTGAATGTGTGTGTGTGTGGTGAGTTGGGTTTATTACTCTTATTATTGAATATTTCAGGTCCTATTTTCAATCATTCTATATCCAAATATATTATATCTTTGAAGGTGAAATATTTATTAAATATTTCTATTGTTATTATCATTATAAAATATTATTTTATTATATTATTATTAAATGTTCCACGCCATTTCTTCGGTCATTATATTATATATATATACATACACACACACACACATATATATATATAAACACACACGCATATACACACACATACAGAATTCTGAATCAATTTTTTACTTACCCTCGAGGGTAAGTAAAAAATTATCCATACTTTCTCTATAACATATGTTTAGGTTTGTCCCCACAACCTTCTGGTCATGCGTGCTTATAGTTGGGACTATTGCGGTCACGTGATCGAAGTCTGAGCTTGATCGCGCCAGTTTTCTAGCTGCTGTTACTGTGCAAACATGGTCACACAGCTATCAGTGTGCACCAATCATATATATATATATATATATATATATATATATATATATATATATATATATATATATATTTAATAATCAAAGCAAAATAATTTACATTGAAAATTCACTTACATCATTTGATATTTAACATAATTGTTCATGATGACTTTTATTACAGTTTAAAAAACGTTTAGCCCCCCCTCTTTTGCAGTCGTGTAACAGATATCGACTCATGGAATCAGCGGTTCGTGTTCAAATTCCGGCCTAGTTTGTTCCGTTCAGATTCACCCAAATGGCCCTGGGAAATACCCAATTCTGCACCTCGACTATGGGTTAAATAGCAGAATAGACTAGATGCTAATCAGTTTAAGAGAAGAAAAAACTCTGAATTCAAAATCAAGGAAAAGGCAACTAGAAACTTCTCAACCCTCCTCCCAAAGCATGTGTGGAGATTCATAAGTAATCATCCTTTTCATTACTCAACCGCAGTTGGGATCATCGAGCCAATGTGAACGATCTTTTCTTTAACTGTAACGCTAGGGCTAAATACAGGTTTTTCATTCAGTTACTTTTTCCTAGGCCTGTTGCCAATCAAGTCTATCAAAACCAATCTGTCATGATATTTATCCATAGCTGGGGGGAGAAGAAAGGGATTCATAACTTTTCCAAGGATATTAGCACCTAAGTGAATGCATTGGATCCGACTGGAATTTTTCGATTTCCAATTCCGAGCCGCTATCCATTATTTCATCGGGTCTCATAGCTAATAAAAGAGACATGACTCATCAAGATCTTGAAGTGACATACCATATATATATATATATATATATATATATATATATATATATATATATATATATATATATATATATATATATATATTATAAATTAACTGGTTAAAAAATATGGTTCCTTCACTACACAGGAATAACCATGTTCCAAAGACAGAAACTAACAACTTCAAATTCAAATATTTAATTAAATTAAAAGCACTAATTCTGTTTTATTTTCAAGCGAATTTTAGAATAACTTATTTTGAAATTTAATGAGTTTTAAAAGCACATGCATTCATAATATTTGTTTTCAAGGATACAGAGAAATCTAATCATTTAGACAGAGGAGGTAGCGTGTTCATTTTTATTAACAAGTATTGTATCAAATATGAGTTACTTTCGAAAAGAGGTTAAGTCTAGGTAGGGCAGGGGTGCATATATATATATATATATATATAATTATTTATTCGAAAATTATAACATAAATATGTTAATAGCCATTTTATAAAATATTTATGTTATAATTTTCGAAAAAATAATTATATTTGCTCTACTCTCTCTTTCTCTCTCTCTCTCTCTATATATATATATATCGGGGTTGAATGAATAGTTTTCGTCGGTTGAAATAAATCTATCCTCTCCCATAAGTGGTAATTTTGAATTTTTAAAATTTTACTATATATATATATATATATATATATATATATATATATATATATATATATATATATATATATATGTGTGTGTGTGTGTGTGTGTGTGTGTGTGCAAATATAGAAAATAGGAAAGAATCGTTATGTTAAAAATCTAAAGATTAATTAATTAAGTTAATAATACAGAGGTACTTGCACGTAAGTCTGGACAAACGCTTAAACCCTCAGTCACGATGATTTGTGATTTCGTGCTAGCACAATTATCGATGGCTCACAGTTCTGTATATATTTGATGAATAATTCCGGTTTCTAAATGATTGGATGCATGCATACAGATTTTTTGTTTCAACCTTTGGAAGTAAAGTCTGATGATCCGCAGTCATTCAAAAGGGCTGTGGTGAAATAATTTATTACATGGAACCTTAAAGTGGTCTGTTTTATTTTATATTATATATATATATATATATATATATATATATATATATATATATATATATATCCTTTTAATATATATATATATATATATATATATATATATATATATATATATATATATATATATTATGGCAAGGAATAAGCGGAATGTAAAGGACATAATTATGAAAACTAAGAACTAAAACAAAAACTGGTTTCGTCCCAGTACTCCTCAAGTTTGATACACTGGGAATATTTAATCATAAACTTAAAAAACAAAAAAACCAATTGAATGAGGTGGAAAGGGAAATTTTTTTTTTTATATATGATAGAAAGAACTAGAGCCCAATCACATTCAAGCCCAACAAGCAATCTCTCTGCTTACAGAGAAACGGCCTGCGGGACTTGATGTAAATGGACTCAGAACCCTCAAATGATATGCAGAGTGTGACTTCACCAGAATGGAAAACAGTCAACACTCAAACCAGCAACACATTCCCTGCTTCATTTATAGCGTGTTCCGCTATAGATGACCCGGATGTATTCACTAGTTGGCTTTTGTTAGCGGCCGGATTTAAAATTCTGGGGGGTAAATGTTGTTTAATTCTAAAATCCAAACGCTGATACGTATGTAGGTATATAGGTATATATATATATATATATATATATATACGTGCTAATACCCTTGGTAAAGGTATGAATCCTCTTCCTCTCCTTCCAGCTATGGGTAAAATACCAGGACAGACTGGGTTCTATAGCCTTGGATGGCAACTGGTCTAGGAGAAGGACAACTCTGAATTGAAAAACCTGCGGAGGGTCGTTTGGGAACTTTATGGCACTCAGTGCACCAGGTCTCTGTATTCGTCCCTTCAAAAAGTGTGGATGGTCCTGCACGAGGCCTTCACCACTATAATCAAATCTCATGTGCCGTTGTCGGGCTGTCGGTTTCATGGAAACTGGATCTGTTTGACCCTCATACGTCGAATCTCGACGGAGAGTCGATTATATATATATATATATATATATATATATATATATATATATATTGTTTGAATAAAAACATTTTTTAACTTTAAGGTTCCATGTAATAAGTTATTTCACCATAACCCTTTAAATGGGCTCTGGATCATCAAGTAAAAGACTTTACTTTAAAAAAGGTTGAAATAACCTTCATTTCAACCTTGTTTTTATTCAAACATATTGGCTCTGAATTTTACATTGTGCTCTCCGGATATCATCCTTCTTGGGTCTACCCATGCGGATTACCTAGTTTTGCATAAACTATATATATATATATATATATATATATATATATATATATATATTGAATTAAAGAATCGAAACCAGAATTATTTTGCCCTACTGCTATTGTGATATGGATAAATACATTTTCCTAGCTCGGTCAGATCACCAATTACCTTGTAAAATTCCGTGTTTATGGTATCAGTCAGTTAAATGTCATTTTGATACACGGTTAGGCGATCATGTATCTTTCGATACATGACTGACGAGGCAGATTTTTTTCCTGCGGTAGGTTGCCATTTCTTTCTGCGGTAGATCAGTTGCCATCCAAGGCAATAGAACTCAGTTTGCCCTGCTACTTACCCATAGCTGGCGGCGGGTGGGGGGAGAAGAAGATTCATATCTTTCCCAAGGGTAAGTGAATGCAATGGATTCAAAGTAAGGTATACTGCGATATAAAAGACTCAATAGCATTATAACAGCTCCTTTTCCATCAATAACTATAAAATATCGTTGCTCACGTACTCAAACTTATATATATATATATATATATATATATATATATATATATATATATATGTATGCATGTAAAGCGAGGGAGTGAGAGGGAGGAGAGTAGTGGAGAGATGTAGATTGGAAAATATGTAAATAAAACATTATTTTGAAAAGCAGATGTGACATATTTTGTTTCATCGCGTGGAACATGTTATTCAGCAATTGTTTATAGAGATCGAGTTTATAAGTAATTACTATTAAAATATCTTAGATTGATATATAGATACCAACATGGTGTGAGAGAGAAAGAGAGAGGGAAGGGGGAAAATAAAAAAATATTTACATTAGTGCACATTTAGATGCAAAGAGGCAGATGAATACGTAAATCTGAAGAAACGTGAATAGTCAAGAAGCAATAGATAGGAACAGGTAAATAGAGAAAAGCAGGTAGATAGCTGACGGATTAAGTACTAACAGACTGAGATAGATAGATAGATAGATAGATAGATAGATAGATAGATAGATAGATAGATAGATGAAGAAGGAAGAGATAGATAGATAGATAGATAGATAGATAGAATAGATAGATAGATAGATAGATGAAGAAGGAAGAGATAGATAGATAGATAGATAGATAGATGAAGAAGGAAGAGATAGATAGATAGATAGATAGATAGATAGATAGATAGATAGATAGATAGATAGATGAAGAAGGAAGAGACAGATAGATAGATAGATAGATAGATAGATAGATGAAGAAGGAAGAGGTAGATAGATAGATAGATAGATAGATTAAGAAAGAGATAGATAGATAGATAGATAGATAGATAAGGAAGGAAGAGATTGTGATAGATAGATAGATAGATAGATCCAAACAGCCTGAGATAGATAGATAGATAGATAGATAGATATGAACAGAATCAGATAGATCCATAGAGAGATACATAGATACATACATAGATAATTAACTAGATGAGATAGATAGAGATGTGCAAACTGTGCTATATATATATATATATATATATATATATATATATATATATATATATATATATATAGAACATGCACATACCCACTACAAAACTGCACATCTTGTTTCAACGTGAATCGGCTCTACTTTAGTATTGAGCTCTGTTTTAATTTAACGTTTTGAACGCTGAAATCTTACGCTTCATTCTTTTACATTCGGATATATATATATATATATATATATATATATATATATATATATAGATAGATAGATAGATAGATAGATAGATATATATATATAGATAGATAGATAGATAGATATATAGATAGATAGATAGATAGATAGATAGATATGATCAGATAGATAATGAAAACAGAGTGAGATAGATACATACATGTATAAATATATAATTAGACAGATAATGAACAGACTGAGATATATAGATATGAACAGGCTCTGATATATATATATATATATATATATATATATATATATATATATATGTATATATGTGTGTGTGTGTGTGTGTGTGTGTGTGTGTTTAGGCAGCAATCCTTCTTTCATGCACATTTCATTGAAAACGACAGACAAGGTTCTTTTATTTAGTTTTTTATACAATTTCTCATGTGATCTAATAATTTTTTTCGGGTGATAAATTATATTAAAACTGCCCGAATGATCTTTTTATCCTTACGCTTTCGGCTTTACATTTAGCCATTTTCATGGATTATATTTTAACTGTAAAAATTAGAAATAGTTTGCTGTGTGTATGTTTTATCAAATGTTTTCATTTTTTTTTCTTTCAAAACACGGTCAAGATATTATGTCCATGTTCGAAGTTAATATTATTAAGTGTTGGTTTGTTTGTTTTTATTAATAAGGCTTCCATTATTTTTAGCCTTTTTTTGCATGTAGATGATGCTATTATATTAGTGTTGTCAACAATTATGTTACGAATAGATAGATAGATACTGAACAGACTAAGATAGATAGATAGATAGATAGATAGATAGATAGATAGATAGATAGATAGATATGAACAGACTGAAATAGACAGATAATGAACAAAGACTGAGATAGATAAATACATACATGTATAAATATATAATTAGATAGTTAATGAATAGACTGGGGTAAATAGATATGAACAAATATATATATATATATATATATATATATATATATATATATATATATATATATAGAGAGAGAGAGAGAGAGAGAGATAGAAGCATAGACACGAATCGATACTACGAGTGTGAAAGAGAAACACAGAGAAACAGAGCGAAAGAAAGTGGGTAGACAACAGTTAACTTTTAGATAGGTAACAGTATGCATGAGAAAACACATTTGATCTTCCTCTGCCCACAAAATGTAAGTCAACATAACTTTGGACTTATAGGCGCATATGAAGATAACCTGGCGTGAATGTATATAAATTTCCAGTCGGCTGAATTGATATTTGATCATATCAGCTAGTTGAGAGAGAAACTCCGTTATTCAACAATAAATCGATTGTACACACGGACACACAAACACAGAAGTACACGGCTTCACTGACTTTCTAACGAGCACCACCCACTACTGAACCGTACGTAAAAGTAAAGACAATAATCAAACATTACTTGGCACTTTTGCATACTTCTTCCTATTAGACAAAGAGATCAAGCAAGCTGCTACCATCTTTTTTTACTTTAGAATGCGCGTGCCCCTACGACGTACTTGGTCAGTCTATGTGGAGAGATACCGTCGTCCAAAAAATGTAGATGTCGTTGTACGTTGAATTATGAGTTTTTCTCTGCGTAAAGGAGGTAGTTTGGTCTGAAGAAATGGAACCTGCGAAATGCCTACCCAGTCGTAAACGTGACTATTTAAACGTAAAAAAAAGAAGAGGGTTTGATATGGTAATGGTGTATCATTATTATTATTATTATTATTACGAATCCTGTTTGCCAGTTAAAATTCCACCCACCTTAAAAATAGGTAAACTATGAGCCGAAAGCGCCCGAAAAAAACAGCGCGTTGGATAATTTCCTCACGTTCATTCTTTAAAGAGAAAGCTTGTAAGGTCGCAAGAAAAATTAAATAAAACTCACAAGATATTCCTTGTAAGATTAGAATCATGCCTGAGAGTGCAATATCCTTATTCTCTGGAATGCACAAGTAATATATATATATATATATATATATATATATATATATATATATATATATAAAAGTGAACATAGAAGTCAACACTTAAAGGCGACAGTCTGTTTCATGCTAGACACAATCGTCAGGGTGGTCTGTTTCATGCTAGACGCAATCGTCAGGCCATATATGTATATATATATATTAATCCATATCGCATTCTCTGACAAAACTTTAATAAAAGCGAAACATGTTAGATTGATAAATGTTCCCTATTTGTTCATTAACTTATCATTCGGTCGAAAACCGATCCATATTCGATTGGTATTTGATCCCAACTCAAATATATCTATCTATCTATCTATCTATCTATCTATCTATCTATCTATATATATATATATATATATATATAATTACAAGAGCATATACAACTATATGATAAGAACTAAAAGATGCAGAAATTAAAACAAATATCTATGAATACGATGGATTAGTCATACATAGAAATAAATTCAACCACAACATTGATCTAATTATTGTCATACTTATAAAAAGAGAAAGTAATTTACTTGGTGCATTCTTAAGAATTCTCCGTAATTTACAGGAGACTTTTCATCTAGCCTGATGAATATTTATGGCTGTACATACAATTAAAAGTTTTCAGACCTAAAATTTTTATTTTTGTTTATAAATGCTTGTTGCAAAATAAAATTCATATATTTGCCTTGATAAAGTCCATCAGAGGACGAAACAAGTTGATTAAGATAAGTTTTTCTTTTTGTATTTATTCGCAGACACGCGCACACACAAATACGTACAGACACACACACACACACACACACATTAGAGATATGGATGAATGTATGTATATATATATATATATATATATATATATATATATATATATATGTATATGCATAGATATATGAATAGATAGACAGATAGATAGGTAGATAGTAACAGACTGAGAGAGATAGATAGATGTTAACAAACTGAGAGAGATAGATAGATGTAAACAGACCGAGACAGACAGACAAACAGATAGATAGATAGATAGATAGATAGATAGATGTGAACAGATAGAGTTAGATAAGAACAGACTGAGATAGATAGATAGATAGATAGATAGATAGATAGATAGATAGATAGATAGATAGATATATAGATAGATGTGAACAGATAGAGTTAGATAAGAACAGACTGAGATAGATAGATAGATAGATAGATAGATAGATAGATAGATAGATAGATAGATAGATAGATAGATGTGCACTCGCCGGTAAATATTATTGTGGTTTGTAGCGAGAAAGTATCTCGCATTCGCATCTCGTGCGTACGTACACACTCACACACACATTCACAGGCACGTACACGCAGACACTCATGCGCGCGGACACATACAAATTTGATGCGTGTGAGAAATACATTGTAAATAAATGAAATTCTTGCCATAGATAATAATAATTTTTTTTTGTATTTCTCTTGATCACAAAACTCTTGAAAGTCTTGCAGACAGCAATTTACTCGCCGTTGTTTTTAAGAGAATTCGACTCATTCCTGTTCCCTAAAAATTGGTGGATGTAATTCGCACGCGAGCGGAAAAAAACAAACATGTATTATCGATGAAGAAGGGACAAATAATAATAATAATAATAATAATAATAATAATAATAATAATAATAATAATAATAATAATAATAATGTTTGTGTGATCATAGTTTGTTTTTTTATTACAAAAATGATCAGTGGAAAAAGCATTAAGTCATTTCTGATATTAGGGTCTCTGGTTGGGACCCGGAAAGGAATGTATATGCGTCAGAAATCCAAGGAAATAATAATAATAATAATAATAATAATAATAATAATAATAGCAACAACCACAGTAATAATAATAATAATATGTAAGATTCGGTAAAGGTATAAAATGAAATAACTTTGCAAATAAATAAGAAAATAAATAAGAAAGAAAAGGCAACTTACTTGATCTTTTTAGAATTTACTTCTTTAAGGTTCTATTCTCGCAGGGATTTTTCCTCCCCACAGGCAAACAATGTGAATACTCCAAGGAAAAAGTCCGCAATTTTTTCTTCCGCAGTTTCAGGTTGAAATGAAGTTTGGTGAAATTTTTTTTTTTTTTAAAGACTTTCCGGATTCCGGTTCTATATGTTTTGTGTTGTTTTTGATCTGAAATCGCTTCTTTTTTTTCTTTTTTTTTTAAACAGGCGAAATATCCAAATAATGATTTGAAGATCTCTTCATAAATAATACTGATGGGTAGGTGAGTTTCATTAATGTCAGAATGAAAAACACTGGGTGGGAAAAATAATATGAACTGGTAAAATATGGAATATCCAAAGTTAATCGATAAGAATAGTTGATGAAAAACAACAATGAAAGAAAATACTGATTTTTTTTTCTTATTTTAAAAACAATATTTACATAAATACATTAATCTGAATTCATACATTTGATAGCATGTGTGTGTGTGTATGTGTGTGCGTGTGTGTGTGTGCGTGTGTGTGTGTTTATATGTGTGTGTCGGAAAATAAATCTTAGTTGTTAATTTTTAAGAAAATAAATAAATTCAGTTTCGATTTAAGTAATCGAAGGAAATGTTTAATTGATTTTAATTTACTAATGTGCATAAAAAAAATTAAATACGAATAAAACTGAACCACATAAATAATAATAATAATAATAATAATAATAATAACTAAGAGTATATATAAAACTCTGACTATTTGTTTTTTAGTTAAATGCTTTCACTTGTAAAATGCCGACAATGATAATGAAGCAAAACTGAAATATTTCGTTTATAATAATAATAATAATAATAATAATAATAATAATAATAATGAGAACAATAATAATAATCCGACAATTGTTAGCGTCCTATGATCTAGCTTTAAGTTGCGGTGAAGATCTGTACGGGTCTGTTTCTGTAAACGGAAAGAGAGAACGTTAGAGAAAAAGGGAGACGTGCACAGCGAGCTTTCCGTTAGAAGCAGACGATTGCTCTTCTTGATTTCAATACCTGTCCCATCTCTCTCTCTCTCTCTCTCTCTCTCTCTCTCTCTCTCTCTCTCTCTCTCTCTCTCTCTCTCTCAGTTTACTCGGCTCCGTTGGCGATGATAAGGAATAGAGAAAGTTGCATTTAGTACAAGTATCATAGTGTCGGAGAGATGATGACGATGTCGTTAACACGCTGATGACAACGATCACGACAAAGGCTGGTACTATTCGGAGTTGTAGTCGTTCGTTGGAGAAGTGATGCCCGTATTAACAAATAACCGCCTTTTCACTTACGCATTTTTTTTTTCTTTTCTTACTCCTCCCGTTATTTTTTTTTTCTTCTTACATTTGTTTTAATTCAAAAGAAAGTCACGTTTGTTTGTTTGTTTTGTTTTTTCTTTCTTTCTGAGTGAGAGATTGTATCTTCTCTTTCTTTTTTTATTTTTATTATTGTCGGCAGTTGAATGGCGGGAAACGTTCTCTGACACCCTAGACGCTTCTTAGCAGGTGCATGTGCGTTCCTGGACGGACCATTCTGATTATTTTCTTCTGAGTGTGCGTAACTCTACGGCGATACGCGTGTGCAGGTGTCGGTCTCAGCCTCTCTCTCTCTCTCTCTCTCTATATATATATATATATATATATACTAGTGTGCTCAAATTCGATTAGCGTAACAACTGTAAAAGATAAACTTTCGTTATTTACGTTTAGTTTGCGTCATATTAAACTAAGCCTAGTAAATATCGGTCCATACGAGGTGGGGAGAGGTGTATCGGTGTACATCAGTAACAAGCATTAGTTAGTTCAATTCCCAGTGGGTACCCTGTACTTGTGGTCAGATAACACTAAATTTAGTCCATATTGATCAGCTTTATATATCCGCAAGATGCCAAAACTTTCCAAATACAAGTTTTTGAAATACATCGATATTATTTTATAAAATATTATTTTTCTCAAGGCGGGAAAATAACTGCATATATAGAATTGATATTTTTGCTACTACGAAAAGATTTTCACGTGTGAGTTTGTAAATATATTTTTTCCAATGATTATTGTTGTACAAGGATCCACCGTTGTCTATCATATGAAACCGGGGTGACGGGAAGGTCAGAGATTCGGATAATATATATCTGAATATATATATAATAAACAGACAGACAGAAAGACAGACAGACAGACAGACAGACAGATAGATAGATAGATAGATAGATAGATAATGAACATATCAAGAGAGATAACTAGATAATGAATAGACTGAGATAAAGAGATATATAGATAGATGGACACAGTTATAGACAGACACAGTTAAAGATATGTATATATATATATATATATATATATATATATATATATATATATATATAGATAGATAGATAGATAGATAGAGATAGATAGATAAATAGATAGACTCAGTTATACATATATACAGATACAAATATATATATGTATATATATAAAGAGAGAGAGGTAGATAAATAAATAGACACGGTTATAGATAGATAGATAGATAGATAGATAGATATAGGTAGACACAGTGATATACATACACACACACACACATATATATATATAGAAAGAGAGAGGGAGAGAGGTAGATAAATAAATAGACACAGTGATAGATAGATAGATAGATAGATAGATAGATAGATAGATAGATAGATAGATAGATAGATTGAGACATATATATATATATAGAGAGAGAGAGAGAAATGGGGGAGAAGGAGGAAGAGAGAGGAAGCACCTGAAAATGTTATATTTTATAATTTATAAAAAACTACGTTTCAGATCATGACGAAGACTCATATAGAATTTTGTATTGCATCAGCCTGAAAGAATTTAAAAGAATATCATCTCTTAATTAGGATTATCAAATAATCATGTGTCTTCACAGCTACTAATCTCTAATATCTGTTCTTGGAAAAGAGAGTGGAGAGATTTTCCATTGTCTTCTGAACAGTGTTAAGTTTTACAGTCCTCCCTTTCATAGAAAGATTGCCCTAAAAAGGTTAGCAAGCCCAGTCTTCTCTACTGTATTACACATTGTTGAGTGGGGTGGGGAGAAAAAGACAGTTTCGTGTCTTTCCCAAAGTTTGAATTTATTGCAACAACATAAACTTTGGAATTTGAACTCGGCTCGTTGATTTCATTTTAAGTGTCAATAAACGCTATGCCAGCCGCACATCCAAAAATAAAATGAAAGAGACATGGTGAGTTTGTTCACAAAGGTACCCACGGTGGAGGCACTCTTGGTAGTCAGAGACAAACTGGCCTCGGATTCCTCTCTAGGAGAACGGACCAGTATACCAATAGATAACTTGATGGGGGTGCTGTACGCAAACAACATACCTCAGAATGGAATCAGACATATATCGACAGAATGAGGGCTTATCAATGGGCTCACCATTATCACCTGCAATGAATATGACAATGAAGATGAGAATAACTGTCTGAATAATGTAAATAATGCAAATAATAAAATGAAAACGTAAAAATGGTATAGAATATTTTAAATAATACTCCCAAAATCTGGGTGAAACATATTTTTCAAGATGAAAAAATGTTTTTAAAACTTAAAGTATTTTTTAAAAAGAAGGGTGTTCAGAATAGTTACAATATTAACCAGAGATAGTGTCCTTGGGCATCGATGAATAAACAAAAATGTTTCTGAGCAGCTGTCTGCAGTAGGGATTGAGTAACCATCATAGTATACACATGTGCTTGGAAAAGTGTAACCGACAATTATATATAAAGGTTGTTTCATTAAAGCGGATTATATATAAGAGTGTTTCATTAAGACGGATCAAAGTCAGCAGTAAATAAATCAGTGTTATTGTCGAAAATTTATTTATTTCTCTATTTGGATCATGTTATTTAAGTCATGGCAATTATGTGTGAAAAAATGATATCGTCCAAATGTCTGCCAAATCCGGAAGAAAAAGAAAAACATTATTAGATTTTTAAACTTAATTCACATTTAAAATCGGTCCAAATTATTGGATCATCCTTTATTTGGATGAGAAGTTATTATTATCTCTAATATTCTCACTAGACTATAGTGTCCCGTATGACAGTGGAGGAAATCGCGTGGGTTCGGTAATTTTCTGACATAGTAAATGCAAGTTCAAACTCTATGACTTGTAGTGCAGACTTAGGGTGGAAACAAAGCGAGTCATCAAAAAAAAAAAAAAAATTAAGTATTAAAAGAGATATCCGTAAACATGGGTAGAAAAACGAGAAAGTGTTACCCATCACCCCGTAGATTAAATTTGAGGATAAGCTTGAAATTCCCTGAAGATTACACAGATTAACAATCGCATGAAAAAACCCAGGGAACAAAACGGTCGAAGAGTTAATACTAAGAACAAAGATGAGGAGAATAGTCTGAACGTAAATAATATATATATATATATATATATATATATATATATATATATATATATATACGCGGCTCTCTTCCGTCGAATTCGACGTATGAAGGTCAAGCAGATCAGTTCTAGGAAACCGACAGCCCAACAACAGCACATGAGATTTGATTATAGTGGTGAAGGTTTCGTGCAGGACCATCCACACTTTTTGAAGGGCCGAATACAGAGACCTGGTGCACTACATGCCACAAGATCCCCAAACGACCCTGCGCAGGTTTTGAATTCAGAGTTGTTCTTCTCCTAGACCAGTCGCCATCCAAGGCTATAGAACCCAGTCTGTCCTGCTATTTACACATAACTGGAAGGAGAAGAAGAGGATTCACACCTATATATATATATATATATATATATATATATATATATATATATATGTGTGTGTGTGTGTGTGTTTGTGTGTGAAAAATTTCTCAGAGCTAATGACAATATGAATAGAATAGAGTTTTTCTAAGTTCTTCTAGTTGCTAAGGAAATTTTGTTTTGTTGTTAATAGTTATTTTGTTTTTGTTTTAATAAATTCATTTCGTTTTTGCCTTGAAAATGTCCACATTCGACGGAACGCGTCGGCTAATAATACAGTTTTCTTATTGTCTTTTACGTTTATGCATACATATGTATGTATTTATGTATATAAATAGTATATATATATATATATATATATATATAAAGAAAAAACGGTAAGATATATAATCCGGTGTTCTTATAGATAATTTTAGTTTTACAAAATAGTGCTAAAAAAAAATTAAATTTGGACCTTCCATTTTTGAAACATGGTTAGAACTGTGTAGCGGAAAAACCATATATTAAATCAATTAATTTATAATATATATATATATATATATATATATATATATATATATATAATGGAAAGCGTCTCAGATTGAGTCGGGGTCGAATCCCAATTGAGTTTGTCACATTCACTTACGTGAAAATCACCTTCGGAAATGTATGGATCCACATCACCCCAGTCCAGCTATAGAAGAACATATTGAGTCCTATGGTCTTGGTTGGCAACCGGTCTAGGAGAAAAACAACTCTGATTTCAAAAGCTGAAGAGGCTCGTTTGGGGAACCTTATGGCACATTATGTGCACCCGTTCTCTCTATTCGATTCTTCTGAAAACTGTTTTTTGATTCTGCACAAGCATTCACAGTAATCAAACTATATGTGCAGTATACTCGAAAACGACGGAAGTGTCAGTATATATATATATATATATATATATATATATATATATATATATATATATATATATAGATAGATAGATAGATAGATAGATAGATAGATATTTAAGAAAACAATGCTCAAATACTGCTGCAATACTCAAATACTTAAAGTTTCATGTTTACTTTAGGTTTGTCACATAATCTGCAGGCAGTTCAAGGCCAGGATACTTAATTCTATATTTTCTATATAACGTTTATGTTGCGGAAAGGCCACAATTTGAATATCCTCTTCTTATATATTAATCATATCTGCCTGTCTGAATCAGCTTCATTAAGCGAGAGCAAGATCAAAAAGGTCAGCAAATCTAATAGTGATCTCATCCCACAGTCCTTACTCTTGCTCCATATGTGACCTCCTTTGTAAATCGCTAGCAGGTTTTAAGTGCCACTTAAGATTATCGCACAAAATTTCATAACTGAAACAATTAACAAGTCCATTATCATTATTATTATTATATATATATATGTATATTTGCACACATTTTATATCACAGAATTTATATATTGTTTTAAAATGACGGAGCGCATTCTTTAAAAGAAAACTTTTTATTCAACAATTCTTCATAATGATTCGTTCGAACAAAAATTAAGCTGTCAGATCCTCATACGTCGAAACTGATGGGAGAATCCATTATATATATATATATATATATATATATATATATATATATATATATATATATATATATATATATATATGCCATATTCTAGTAGATAACATATTTTGTGGCAATCTTGTGCGTGTGATAATACTTTTAACAGTGTATACGTTTGCTTCAAAAAAAATAATATATAGGTATGTGTGTTTTATATGTATATATAGGGAGATGAGGGTGCTGAAAAGTTCTACTTTCGACTCACAAATCAATGAGAAAAACCAATCAACCGGAAAAAAAGTTTAATGAATATTTCGGAATGAATAGGCAAATATTTTGAACTTTGCGGTGAATAAGTAAAATAACATGTACATTTCATGGCTCACAGTTATTCCCTTCTTCCTCTGGCCAAGTACTTTAAGCACTTAACTCTCTCTCTCTTTCTCTTTCTCTCTCTCTCTGTCTGTCTGTCTCTCTCTCTCTCTCTCGCTATATATATATATATATATATATAGTACAGGTAATCGATCCGTTGGTATATAATCTGAGTGGATCCTAGTAATATTAATTACTAAAACTGATCCACAGAGAGCCCGAAGTATTTATTATAACAGAGCATATGTATTTTTTACAGCAAAAAACGAAAATTACCTCGACATAGTCTGTATGCGGCTATCATCAGCCGCTTAGAACGTCTTGAAATATAGATTTGGGGCTGATGATAGCCACGTACAGAACGGCTTGAAATAGACTATACTTTTTTTTGCTGTAATATATATATATATATATATATATATATATATATATAGAGATAGATAGATAGATAGATAGATAATATATGTATAAGTAACTATACTCGTCTGGAAAAATCTTAGGTAATTTGGCTTGTAAATGAACAAACCAATACCCAAGGAAAAATAAGGGATAAAAAAAGAAAGAACTAAGAACATGTAATTGAGGTGAAAACAATCGTCCAGAATCCAAGCTCAGTGTCCAAAGAAAAAAAACCTCCAAAACCAAACAAAAGTAACTACGTAAAGTGCTCAATACACTAAGTAGAGCAAATCTAACTATGAACCTAAATAGCCAAGCAAACCTACCTAGGTTTCAACTATACGGATCGTCAAAGTCGACTGGCCAGCGTACCCTGACGATCTACGTAGGTGAAACCTAGGTAGGTCTGCCTGGCTGTTTAGGTTCATAATTATATATATATATATATATATATATATATATATATATATATATATATAAAGGATGACAGACAGACACAGATAGAGATTGATTGATAGATAGAACAGAATTAAATAGATAGATAGATACATAGATAGAACAGATATAGATATGTATGAATGGAATTAGGTACTCCACCGTGACTACATATATATATATATATATATATATATATATATATATATATATATATATATATATATATATATGTGTGTGTGTGTGTGTGATCAAATTTCATAGCGGTCTTTTTTTGAAAAGTAGGAAATGAATAGACACAAGTAGAAATTTTGCACACTGCACGCATTCACACACCTTCACTCTCACACACACACACACTCTCTCTCTCTTTCTCTCCCTCTCTCTCCCACTCTCTCTCTCTCTCTCTCTCTCACTGCCCATAAATAGCGTTGGACATTGCAGTTAGCTAGCATGCTGACTCTGTTTCATTCTAGAATGCGATCTTTCTGGTTTGAAGATCGCGGTCAGCTGTGTAAATGGAGAGTCTACATGCAGTTTTGATTCCTATGTCAACACAGTCTATAGTTAGAGTTACTTCTCCCCCAGCTATGGGTTAAATAGTAGAATATGCATCTGAAAAAGAATCAGTGAAATCTCCTAAACAATATAAAGAGAATTTTCACTCGCATTGCTTTGATATATAGAAATTTATACATCTTATTCTCCAATATATATATATATATATATACATAAAGAGCATATATATATATATATATATATATATATATATATGTCTGTGTGTGTGTGTATGTGTGTGTGTGTGTGTGTTTGTGTGTGTGTGTGTGTGTTTGTGTGTGTGTGTCCACACGTATATGTTTATGTGAGCGTGCAGCGACAGTATATGTATGGTCTTTATGTTTTTGCATATTCTCGGGTTTGTTTAAGCCAGTCCTCGGTTTACTTAGGCAAAAGGCCAAATGAAATGAAATGTATTTTTATGAAAATTCTTTTGCATCAATCTTCCAAGTGTGCCTGCTTTGAATAGCAAGTCTGTCTGTCTGTCTTTCTTTCTTTCTTTCTTTCTTTCTTTCTTTCTTTCTTTCTTTCTTTAGCTGTTATTCTTTCTTTCTTTTAGGTAAATATACTTCCCTTAACAAAGTAACTATCCAGTTCCACTCAAAAGCGTCGAGACTCAAAGACATCTGGCGTCGGTAGGGTGGTATTCCCCATCGGGAAATTAGAAAATGATTTAATGGAAGCCTCCTCAATTAAGAAAAAAAGAACTCATTGTTAAAAAAGATGAACTGAAATCCATGCCGTAAAAACAATCGCTTTAAAGCTTTATAAATTTTCAATTAAGCAGGGGAGAAAAATAGCATACAATACGTGGGAACCCATATGTTTATTATTGTCATTTTAAAAAATGCATTAAAAATTTCTTTTTACTTTCGCATGAAATAAATAGCGTCGTTTCAAATGACACTCATTTGTAGGGAGACAAATGATTGGCACGTTAAATAAAAATTTTTCCTTTTTAGAAAGGGTCTATTAGGTTATAAATTGTTCATAATTTGGCAAAAGGATATCTGTTTATTCAAAAGACAATTTACAACTTTTTTTATATAATTTTTATTATCTTCCTTAATATAAAAAAAATCTTCGATAGTCACGGAAGTGTTCACATCACATTAAAGTTTTTTTTTCGATTTTCTCTTCGTCTTTATTTCTTCCTTTCACTCTTTTTAATATTTGTTTCTTTCGTATTATCCTTTTCTTTCTCTTTCAGCGAATCTTTCTTTATGAAGATGAAGCATTGTCAAGCATTAACTTTTGACAAGTATTTTCTTTCATCTTAATTTTACTTGCTCCCAGGTTTTCCTCATCCCTGCGCCATTAGTCACAAGATTATCCACAATAATTTCATGTTTAAGGCTAACACACAATATAAATGATGTCTTCAATATATTTCCTGAGAACCTACAAACTTTTCCGGGGCCTTCTTTGGATACCTGGGTTAGAGTTCAATGTAAAAACTAAATCTGGTTTGTAGCAATACTTGGTAAGGTAGTCAGCAGATGATTGTTACTTTAGTAAGTTCGAGTGTTACTATGTGTCCCATACACGTGAAATTGTCCCAAACTAAGGTACACTACCGTAGAGTAAGACGCCATGTTAGTCTTGTAATATTGAAATGAGTTCCATATCGACGATCTCGACCGATACCTACGACCTGGTGCCAGACTAAACTAAGACCTACGAAACAAAACCCTTTTTCGTAGCTTTAATTTTTGCTTTCTCTTTTCTGGAAAAATAAAAATGATTTTCTTTCCATTTGCTTTTTCTTTCGTTTCTTTTCTTCTTTCTTCCTTTTCTTTCTTTTAGGTTCTCTTTCTTCATAGAATTTTACATTCCTTTCAATCCACTCTAAGCCTTTACTGATCCTTTCTAAGTCTTACTTATTTATCACTAGCAGTATGGCCCGGCGTTGCCCGTGTTTGATTCAAAAATCGTACGACTCATACAGCAATCGCTATCACTTGACTTAAAATATTTTCGCTCTTCCTTGGCTTTTAAGGGAGTGCCCTTTGCCGTGCTGATGTTGCTACATGCCTTACTTCTTGCCTATTTCACACTGCGAATTTTTTCTAAGCTTTATACTAAACATTAAATCTGTTACGAAAAAAGAACTAAACAAAATGAACACAAAATGATGAGCTTTAAAAAAGGACTCGTAACTGGAAAAACCGAATGAAAAAAAAATGTTAACAAATACTTTTTCACACCCAACCCAGTTCTGCGTAATCAGAATCAACGTTGAGTTTAAGCAAGCGAATGAGCCAATTGGAGTAAAGTGCCATGCAGATTTAAATTTTTTCCACTTGTGACGAATGCAGCTATCGATTTTTTTTGCATGCTAGCATGTTTGTTAACATTCGTGTCAGTCAGCTGTTGGCTCTCACGCTGGCCAATAGAATGTCCCTGCCTATTCGTGGCAGCCAGCTATTGGCTCTCACTCTGGCCAGTACAAAATGGCCGCAAACTGCATGACAACTACCGTAGAAGCATGAAAAAATCGATTATATCCACTATCGATAGGAGTTGGGAAATGCAAAGTCGGTCTTGGCCTTCTTGCTAACCTGGAGGATGTGCATGTAAATTTTGGTGCAAATCCGTCGAAAATTGCGGCCGTGCATTCGTTACACACACACACACACACACACACACACACACACACACACACACACACACATCCAGCCTTTTATAGATAGCGATTTCTTTTTCTTCTTCGTTCAATCTTTTGTGTAATTGCATATCACTCCTTCATTTTTCTTCTTCTTCTTCATCTTCATTCTATCCATTTATCACTCCTTTATTCAATCTTTTGTATATTTATCGTTCTTTCTCTCTCGGTGTAATTTCTTCTTCTTCTTCTTCTTCTTCTTCTTCTTCTTCTTCTTCTTCTTTCTTGGTGCACATATTTATCACTCCTTCCTTCTTCTTCTTCTTCTTCTTCTTCGTGAATCACTCCCAAAACTCATCTTTCCTCTATTTTTCCAACAGCCGCTTCCTATCACGTTGTGTCTCCATTATTAGTAACCGCAATAAAACTGAGAGGGGAGCCATATTAATTTAGTACCCGATGGTGGGAGTGGGGGAATATATGTCTTTTAAAAAGGTGATAAAATGCAACATAAAAAAGAAGTTAGTAAAAAATATTCGTAATGGAAATAATATATTTCATTTCACTTCAACAGTATTCCTCCTAATTGAACCAAACAAAAATGTTTTCTACTCAATCGCCTCTTCGTAAATACATCGAAAAAACTGATACCAAAAGATAAATGCATTTAACAAAATGAGAAATCTTTCTTGAAGCTTTTATTTTAGTTTTAATTTCAAGCTAATGGGGTAAATTTAATATTTTCAATAAGCAAAATCATTGTTATATTTCAAACTGTATTTAAATTGATTGCTACATTTTTTTCTGATTATCAGTAAAATCTATAAAATCGTCCATATTGACAAATCTGTCAACACAACATAATTCCCTTTATTAAAAAAATAGTTAAAAAATAAAATGTACTTTTCTGAAAAGTTATTTGAGAAGGGGTATCCGGTTTTAAGTTTTATTAATCTGAATTGAAAGAAAAATTACTGGCTTTTAATTAAATAAAATATTGCTGAAAAGCATCTTATAAAACGAGAATGTGTGCTTTTATGAGGTGTTTATACATTTATCGATTGTCTGGTGTTTAGTAAAATTTAAATAGAGGGTACATAAATGTAAAAATTACTTGTCGAATACAACGTTAACGCCCGTTTATAACATTTTTAACTAAGCAGAAATCATAAAAATTCAGAAAATGCTTTACTGAATTTTAGATACTCTAGTTTTCTAGCCATATTCACGAAGAAACTTTTTGAGGAAATGTTAGAAAATTATCAATAAATTCTAAATTAACTATATTTACCGCTCTTATTTTTCTGATAATGCTTTGTATGGACGTCCGTATTTACAAAAACCGATACGTTTATACATACATAAAATAGATTCAAAATTCTTTGTAAAATACAGGTTGGGTTCATTGAATTATAGGGAGCTTTTCTATGTTTTGATTAGTAATTGCAGTCTTAATTTATACCAACATCACTTGACCGATACAGATTAATGCAAGATTTAGAACTTTATAAAATATTCTAATTATAATTTTTTAAAAATTGAAAAATTTATAGTAAAAATTCATTATTTATCGAAGGAAAATTCTTTTGAATAATATATTTTATTCATTAAAGCAATTAAAAGTATTTTTTTAATTAAATAATGTCCCAGTTTTATTGCATTTTTACTTTACGATTCAGATTTTTGCTAACCGGCGGTCTTGTTTGACAAAACAAAACAAAAAAAAACAAAAAAACAAACAAACAAAAAACCTCATTATTTAATTTCTCCGCTTACTATAAACATTAAGCGATACAAAAAAGAATTCCTTTAAATTTTATAAAATCAAATGCGTTGTGGGGGGGGGGGAACAGATGTTTAAAAAAAAGTATTTTTACAAAGATTTTCAAAAAAGAAGTAATATTTCCAAAATAATTGAATTAATATTTGAATACGCGCTGAAAGTTTCATTAAAATCCGTCAGTTATCTGATTGTTGCAACAATTTTCAAATCAATGTATTTTTCCCTGCAAAAAAGACGATGAAATTCTGCGTACAAATTCATGGTTCCGAGTTGAAGTCTGAAAAAAAGATTTTTAACCAACATTTCCAAAGGTTCTAAAAAGGATAAAAATAAAATATTTTTTACATAAAAAAAGCCTTTGATCTTTGATCTTAAAAACAGCACAAAGGTTTTGACGATAATTTTTTAGTTTTTATTATATTTTCTGGATTTATTTCGTCATGTATCTTCGTTATTTGTTATATTTTTTTCTTCAGTCATTTTTCTTTCTTCCATTTCAGCCTCTTTTTCTAAAACCCCTCCAAGAACCGATTCCCTTAATATCACACCCACTTTTAAAAGTCCTCTTTCTCATCGACTTCATTCAACGTTGTTCAGTGCGTAGTGTAAGAACGTAAGCCGATCTTAATGATTTTAGTAGCAGTTACGCTAGCAGAGGCAGCAGCAGCAGCCGTCATTTTTAAATCTACAGAAGCGACGTGTTATAATAGCAACATCGGGGATCAGCTGTTTGTAAGAGAAATGTTTTAAGACTTGCTTAAACAGTCCAACGGTAAAACGCTTGACAACTGATACAGATTCTTCTTCTTCTTCTTCTTCTTCTTCTTGCCACGTCTCTTCAGGACATGAGCGATCATAGCTCTCCACAATTTTCTGTTCTTTCTATCCATTAGTAAATTCTGTATTTTTGCTACCACTCCTAATACCGTCTAAAAAGCTCATTAGAGGGGACTATATACTGAATTCTTCTGCCCCTTAGCCTTCAATATCACCTGTGGGTTTCAAACTTTCTAAACCCTCTTTCCTCATTATGTTCCCCAGAAATTTCAACTATGTTTTCTGATGTTAAGTATGCGTGTTCTTTCTGTTTTCATTGATTCAGCAGGGCAAAAAAGGCCAGTAAATTAAAATTATGTAGCGCCAATCTTATAAGTTGAGGGTACCTTGGATACTTGGAGAATCAGTATTCGAAATCTTGGCTTTAAGCTGCAGTCGATCACCGACCTGTGGAATATACGCAACTATCTCAGCCATTGATGAAATCGAACGCTTTTGACAGGAAATCCCAGTTTCCGACAGTGCTTATAATTAAAAACAATAAGATACGCAGAAAAATATATTTAAGTTAGTTTGGCACAAGGCCACTAGTTTGCAGCAGTTAATGTGTATCGAACCTACGACATTAGTAATTGACTATTGCTACAGAATGCAGAGACCAGCGGCAGAATTGTCAGCGATTGGCCGAAGTGCATTGTGGGCAGGGTATTCTGATGGATTGCCTTTGTCTGATTTTGAATATAAGGCCAAAACGGCGCGAATTCGACAGAGGACCGCCAGAATACTGAAGCGTCCAGGGTTAGCGACCGGCTAAGACCAACCGTGGAGGGACGCCTAGCCAACGTTACGACATGCGTTCCTATGACGTCATTCCTCCTACTGCCTTTTAGAATCAAAGCTGCCACCGTTCTCCTAATAAAACGAATAGCAAAAAGAAATGGTCTTTTTCGTCCATACTGTTTTATAGAGTAGTGTGAGGAATCAGAACGGAATGTTATGGTTCTATCCTGCAATTGTATAATCGTATATTCTTCGGTATTAACCAACCTTCGTTTAGTCGAGTAAACGTGAGGATGTCGAACGGAGATAGAACTTACATCATATAGGGAAACGATAACCTAATATAAAGTAATAAAAAATATATCTATTTTTATATCAGGTGTTTTCAAATGTATCTAAAATTCCTTTTCGAAAACTGGGCCATCCTGGGTATGACGATAAACTACATCCGCGTCCTGGGTAAGACGATAAACTATATCCAACAGCAAGGCCTCTGATCAGTTGCTGGTGTTCCCAGGTCTACTCTGACCCGGGATGGTAGCACTTGTTAGGGTCCGAGCTATGGGCAAATGGATAACCCCGAAACTGGGATCAAAACACTATGAATGTGTAAAAATAGTTTTTAATACTAGCAATACATTTTTGGAAAAATATTAGCAGCAATAAATTTTTGAAAGAAAAAACTATTACTAGCAATACATTTTTGGAAAAAAAATATTGCCAGAATACATTTTTGAAAAAAAAAAAAAATATATATATATATATATATATATATATTACTAGCAATAAAAATCTTGTCGGCATAAAATAACCTATTGAGATTGATATGCCGTAAAACAAAACCAATCGAAAACAGGGAACGGAAGACGCAGTTGGAAACAGATTTTCGCTGGAAACTTTTACACACATTAAAAAAAAAAAATGGATGTTCAAGTCACGTAACGGTTATAGGCGCAGAAAATGGAATTGGCAGAATAAATTCAAATCCAGACAAACTTAGTTGTCTTTACTTTCGTACACTTACTAACTTCACCCGAGATCCTGTGAACTGGCTCCATGAAACGAATCTGCCCCATCACGAAAGAACATGGAAAATCATAGTAAGAGCTTCAGTAGGAATTTAGATTCACAAGCGGGTCCCCGGCCACATGTATACACATTTTAGTATAGTGCGATTCGAGTAGTTCCAGGCTGGTTTGTTTTCAGAATTTTCCTTCTCCTAAACATGCTGCCAATCAAGGCTAAGAGGTCCAATCTGTCCCGCCATTTACCCATGGGTGGGAGGGAGAGGTTCATACCTTTCCCAAGAGTATTAGCACGTATTAGGTTGGTGCAAAAATAATGACGTAATGATGTCGTTTTTTGACGTTAAAAAATACGTCTAAAAACGACATTATTACGTCATTATTTTTGCACCAACCTAATAAATGAATGTAATTAACTCGACTGGGATTAGAACTCGGCTCCCCGATTCCTTAATCCGAGTCGCGTATCTATTACTCCACTGTAACTTTCCCATGAAAGGGCATGAACCCCTCTCACTATGGGTTAAAAAGCAGGGAAGATTGGACTCGCTAGTTTCACTGCGTTTCTATGGGAGTCTAGCAAGAGGATAACTTTGTATTGAACACTGCGAGGAAAGCAACGGGGGTGGGGGAGCATTCAACAAACTTTTTCCAAGAAGCCATGGTTTTTAACAGATAATAAAATGAAAAGGGATCTGTGAAAAGCTATGATAGCGTACACAATTTTTTATTACTAAATATCTTTAAATGTTCCAGAGTATTTATAAATCAGGCATAATATAAACTTTAATGAGCCATCTGGTGTTTTATTTTGTTTTTTTAGTCTTAGGTTTAAATATTTTTGAAACGGACATTTTGCAGCATAAGCCTTTTTTATATTGAAAAAGCATTGGGTATCATCTGTGCGTTGATATTAGATTTTTGAATCGGAAACAAGCCGGTTAGGTCTGTTGCGTGGGATGGATTAAGCAATGCCACAGGCGCTAGTGGTCGAGTATTAGAGAACACAACTTAGAGGGATAGACGCTCGCGGTAACGTATATTGAGCTGACTTAACCGGCCTAACAATAATATCTCTCCTGGTCGACATTGCTCTGTACGAACCCAAATTTATAAATGTATGGGTAATTTTAGCGTAAATTAGGACATGTGTGTCGTCAACGAAACTAAAATATTTGCATAAAAGCTTTAAATATTACGTTATCATATCTAATTGACCCAACAATTGCTTTTTTACGAAGTAAAAATAAAGAATATTTTCGATATCAACTATATAGAACAATTTATTTAACAGCTGATGCTTACATTAAATAAAGGCATCAGATCGAAATTCGGTGATGGTTACCCGGATCAATAATCTCCTGATAAAGACCGGACGGTACAACAGTCGAAACGTTATTATAACAACAACGAAGATGAAGACAAAAGTTTGAATAATATAAAAAAAAATAATGAAAAGTGTTCATTGGGGAAGATCAGAAAACATTTAAAGAAACTGTCTATATTTCTGAGATGAGGTATTATGTATAAAGTTACATTATTCGGAAAATTGTCCTCATCTTTGTCGCCATATTTATCACGTTTCGGCTGTTCCAGACCCGGTCAACTTCAGGCGGTTGGAATGTCGAACTGATTCCCTTTAATTTCGCTCACTGGTGTAGACTGTTCTAGTTCCACTTGCCATGTTTAATGGATGTCAGTTATCAGTTATCTCCTGCTAATTTTCCCTCTGAAATTTCTCCACTGTCTTAACCAGGTATTGAACTCACCTTCTTTGGGTCCTGTCACTTGATCTAACCAACGCCTTTATCCACTGTGTCATGTGTGCTTGTTAATTTTAACGCTTCAAAACGAAAATGTTCTGTATTAATCATTTGAGAGACCTCTCTCTCTGCCTTCCTTCAGCATGGCTGATGCTAACCTCCAGGGGAGTAGATATTCGCGCATTATCAGCTCATAAGAAAGTTGCTTTACTGCAGTGGTTCCCAGCCGATTTGAGGCCATGCCACACTTTGGTATGTCTAAAATTCTGGCGCCCGCCACCGTAATATTTAATTCTTACATTTTTAAAGTTTTACTGCAATTCACGTGAAGAAAGCTTAAAAAGCCATTAACTTGGTCTCTAAAAAAGGCTCCAAAGACCATGGCGTCCTTGAAAGAGAAAAATTTAAAAAAGACAGTTATATATATATATATATATATATATATATATATATTTCGAATTCCAGTCAAATCCATTACATTGACTTATGTGCTAAACCCTTGAGAAAGGTCCCTTCCCTATTCTTCTCCCCTCCAGCTATAATCTAAATAGCAAGACAGACCGGGTTCTATATCTTGGTAACTGGTCTAGAAGAAGGACAAATTTGAATTCAAAACCTGCAGAGGTCGTTTGGGGACCTTGTCTAATTTAGTGCACCAGGTCTCTGTATTCGGCCTTCAAAAAGTGTGGATGGTCCCAACGAAAAAAAAACCAAAATAAAAAAAATGCACGTGTCATTGTCGGGCTGTCGGTTTCCTTGACCCTCATACGTCGAAATCGACGATATATATATATATATATATATATATATATATATATATATATATATATATATATATATATATAGCTTTAAAACATATAATAATAAAAATGAAAGACAGAAATCTAAAATATCTGAATGAAAGCTTATTCTGTAGTATATTTTCATCATTTTAATCATGAAATAATAATGCAAATGAAATTTGAGCTCACTAGAATACAATTCATTGTTAATAACTCATTCTCGAATTGCCCCCTTATTCTGTTGGTATAGTAAGCCGAAGGGTGAACATCCTATGCATGCCCCACCAAAATATTAACATACCCCACTGGTGGAACATGCGATTAACCTTGGGAATATTTGGTTTACTGCGTTGTGCTAGATAAATTTTCTCTCCAGAATCTATTTTACATATCCATGTCTATCAATCGTCCATGTTGAGAATATTGCTACCACATATAGTCCGATGATCCTGCTATATATTGTTACTTTTCTACAAATACTCTCAAGGTAATTGTTAATGTAATTGTTAATTGTCTTCGCTATGGTACCTAGACTTTATAGATTTAAGTGCAGTACTATGGCGACAAATCCGGATCAGTTTGCAGTCCAATTGGCGGTAAATATTGATTTTATTACCCGTGCGATA
Source organism: Acanthosepion pharaonis (assembly GCA_903632075.3). NCBI lineage: Eukaryota > Metazoa > Mollusca > Cephalopoda > Sepiida > Sepiidae > Acanthosepion > Acanthosepion pharaonis. The sequence continues at coordinate 532,603 of CAHIKZ030004834.1, forward strand.
ATATCCCTTAAATTTTTCCCAAATCGTCATAATTCCGTGTAAATGTACATGCTGAACTCGAATTAACAATTAAATTATGAAGAAACCTTACCGTTTTGGAATTATCGACAAGAAAAAAACCGGACTTCTTATTGGTCATTTGTCCCCCATTACTGCTATCATGGATCTCGATTCAGTGCGGGATACCTACGCCGGCGTAATAAGAAAATTTACAGACTTTCCTTGTAGAAAATCACTACGCACGGGTAACAAAACCAATATTTACCCAGTTGGCTAGATAGAACCGTAAGCTCTATGCTAACACTTTATTTTCTCCCACATCTCACTTGTGGGACTCTTTCCCGTCTCCATAATTTTCAGTCAAGTTTAATCTTTAAAGATTTAAATGCAATGTCAATTGCTTTCTGCTGACCTGATTACATTTTTTTTTGTTCTAACTCCTTAGTGGTGTCTCTGTTTTCTAGATCTTTCTCACCCTTGCGTCTTAGTGGCTTTAATACCTTGCTTGGAGTGAAATCTATTAACAAAAACTAAAAAAAAAATATTGTCAGAATAAAAATTATAAGAGTCTCACGGTGTTGAACAGTTTCATTCGAGAATCGATTTTAAGATGCTTAGTGAGATATTAAAAATGTCCAACGTAGTTAGACATTGGGAATAGCTGAATGTCATTTGCATTCACTGTTTTATTATTTTTCCCGCTTTGATAACACTCAAATCCAATTTATAAACTAAATTTCTACTTGCAGCCACTGTTTTATTTATTTATAAATCTACGGTTCGTTCAACAATTTAAAGCCACGATGTTTCAAAGCATCTCCCCCACCGAGTGAGCTTTTTGCTGGCGGGGGGGGGGTGTTACCGTTTTGCTCCAAATATTTTGATTAAATTATCCAAATATTTTAACTGTCAACATCTGTGATCGACAGCTGAAAGAAGGCTGTTGAATTTGAGTATCAAGTGTATTCAAATTCTAAAGTCGTATTGTTAAATTTGACCTTGTTTTTGTTACGATTGAATGGACGACGTAGATTGAACCATTTTAGCCAATCAGAATCCTGCTGTTTTCAGATGTAGAACAAATCCTAACAATGACATATTTGCAAGTCACATTCTATTAACAAACTGTTTTCTTTTTATGAACACCATTCTCATCCAAAAGGCTGAGAAGCGGTATTATTCTCAAGAATTAGATGCTTTCCACAAACATTTCTGCGATGAATCGCATAGCAATATTGATCAATTCTAAGATTTTCTTTGTTGAATGTTCACGAAATAACAGAAGATTCAGGAGATAAGCATTAGATATGAACCAATTCCACACAGACACGCGCGCGCACACACACGCGCACACACGCACACACACACACACACGCACACGCACACGCACAAACACGCACACACAGACACATGTACGCACACACACGCACGCAGACAGACACATGCACACACATATATATAATAGATTTTTTTAGTCAGACATATTTTTGTTACTTCAAACATTATTTTTCGGGTATTTAAGTAGACACCTCTCTTAAATTTAAATATTATTTATTTCGTCTACCGGGCTGCAGCCTTCAGAAAACTTAATAAATATGTGCCTACCGGCAGAATTCGAGAAGTCTCACTTTGCGGTTATATATATATATATATATATATATATATATATATATTATAATTATTTTTTAAAAATATGATTCCTTCGCTACATAAGAGTTCTCATGTTTCAAAAACAGGAATCAAAAACCGTCAATATAATTATTAAAATCAAATTGAATTAAAATATCAAGCTCTGTTTTGAACCTCTAGCGAAATTTTTCGAATAACTAATCTTGAATTTACACAGCTTTATAAGCATATTCATTCATAAAATTAATTACTATGGAAAGGGGCGTAAGGGTTAACATATTGTATCAACATATTAGTTACTTTCGGAAAGAGGTCAATTCAAGGTAAGGTCGGGGTGTTTGTTTCAGCGACAGAGAACTGTTGGCATTTATTGTTACGCCGTTAAATGTCTAAAGATTTTTTTCTAAAAGAATTGTTTGTATATAAATTCGTCATATTGAACTACAATTTGTTTTTTGTTGACGACTTCATAAAGGTTTCTTTTTATCTTATGGTTGGGTTAAGCTTTTAAACCTTTTAATAAACTATGAAAGGCTTATTTACCTAACGTGTTCTTTCTTATTTTTCTATATATTTGCACACACACACACACACACACACACACACACACACACACACACACACACACACACACACACACACACACACACACACACACACACACATATATGAATCCTAGTAATAAAAAATATTAAAAATGATCCACAGAAGAGAGTATTTATTATAGTGCAAATATGATTTACAAGTAGATAATAAAATTCATATGATA